>JAGDQP010024031.1:0-23361 GCA_022664845.1 Lepisma saccharinum | reverse complement strand
ATTATTATTATTATTATTATTATTATTATTATTATTATTATTATTATAATAAAGAATTATGTATGGGAATTAGAGATGACTTCCATCTAATTGCTCTTTACAAACTTGGAATTCCCTCTTTCTTACTGTTATAGACCTCGAGTAACGAAGTTCCACACATGGTAGTTTCACAGGTGATTTACAAGTGTTTCAATCGCATGCCAGTTTTCAATAATGAGCTCATGAAAATAAGGAACGGAAAAGGTGATAATTTCTTCTAGTTTTGGTGGTAAATTATATTTCCCTACAGAAAAAAGAATAGGATGGCGCGGCAGGACATAGAATAACAAGACATAGAGAGCAAGAAAGAATTTGGAACAAGAAAAAATTGATCGTCTGTTGCCGCTCACGGAAATTACAGCTGCCACTAAGGAGGAAGTAATTAAGTTACTTCATAACTTTTATGCTTTTCTAGATGAAAGGCGAAAATAGGAAGTATCCTCAGTAAAGTCAAGAAAATATGAGTATATAACACATTTAGAAGTTTATCTTGTGATTTTTCTGGAAATACAAAAATCCACACATATTCCACACAGAATTGCACTCCACGTGAATTACACACTACAAACATTTTGTGGAATTCCACATACATTGACAGCGCTACAACACACACTCTTTCATAAAGATGGCAACTATGCTGAATGCAACTTTTAGCGGTGCATGCATTTTGGATTTCTCCCGCGCCTTTCAACCAATAAAACACACGTTCACAGCCAAGCGGACGACAAAGATCTTGAGTAGACGCCCACAATACTGCAGCGCCACACGTGAACAGTTTACTAAACTACTTACTGCCAGCGAGTGCCAGCTGCCAGCTTTCTTATAACGGGTTCTGATCTAGGATATCAGGTGAAGTTCCGTAATTTCTCAAAATCTTCACAAATTTCTAGTAACGAAAAATTATGACAAACTATGAAATTCTATTCTCAATATTATAGCTACGACATTTTTCCAAGTTTCTCAAAATCGTAACTAATTGATTTAACGTCCCTTTTTGAAAATCTGGTCACTTCTTCTTTTGTGTCTGTGTTACATAATTACACTCTACGTTGATTGATTGTGACTGATTAGCTACTAATCCTCTGTCACATAGTGAAAGTCCAGGCCTGCAGCCAGGGGGTGGGCTGAGCCCCTGTAAATTTTCCTTGCCCCAATACATATGTTTAATTTTATGTATGTTTCGTAAGCCCAAGCTCTTCCCTAATTTTTCTTGACCCCCCTACTCTTTGTGGCTGCCGGCGGGCCTGAGTGCAACACCAAATGGAGACAACCACCGGCCGCCACTGCTGTACGTTACACACAGTCTCTTTTGACACTTCCACATGGATCAGCTACGACTTTTAGAACTTGTGTGTCGCAAAGAACGGCAGCTGTGATTGCCAATGCAAAGCTGAAAGATGTCGGTATTATATCGGAGGAAAATATTGCCAATCTAATAATTCAAAGATTAGGAGAGAGAAAGAAAAAACAGAATGGAATTACAGAAAAAAATAAGCCTAGAAGAAATTGTCATTAGATGCCTGTACTTTGTCTAACATAAAGAGAACAGTACTGCGAAAATAGACTAAATATAATCGCAGAGAAGTACAGCTAGAACACACAACACTGGCAGAGAAACTCGGCTCTAGGTTCTTGGGCCATATTGTTCTTATATCGACAAAACATTACGAGATCTATCGATCATTTTCTGGAAGAAAAGCGTATGAACATTTATGAACTATTTTGGGATGTGACGGAACCATAGTAGAAGTAACGGAGTGATGACACGGACAGACAAAAAAAAAATGGTTACAGCGCTTTGTTTGTCTACTCCATTTGAATGAGCTTCGGCTTTGCCATTGGATTACACATTTGAATAGCGAATCTACTGGACCGAATTCGCTCTCTGTATCCATGGGAAAGAAACTTTAACATGGTGAAGAGTTAAGGCCGCTTTAGACGACAGCATTTATGCTACGATGAATCTTACGATTAGCAGTAGTGCCAGAGTGTGAAAACAAAAATGCTACAATAGGGCAAGATGCTATGGTATAAACTGATTACTTATTTTTTTTACACTGGCACACTGTTTTTGCTAAGATTCATCATACGAGAAATTGTATCGTCTAAAGCGGCCTTAACCTATAGATTTTTAAGCAATCTTCTCAAATTGGTCGACGAACTCGAGCAAGTAAATAATCTGAGTACAGATGAAGAGTACTTGCTACATCAAATGGAACTCGTCGACACGAAGCAAGGACCAATAGTGTTATATCATTGGTTGACTACCGCGTACAGAATACTTTGAATATTAGCACAGAGTAACCACATGAACCATTATGTTCATGTTGGTTCGCCCAGTACGTCATGAAAGTTTCCGTTCCGCAACCCGCTCAATCGAATTTCGGAAAACAGGTTTCTTTTTTCGAATCACCCTAACTTATACGTTTAACATTTCGCTTGATGGCC
Organism: Lepisma saccharinum; assembly: GCA_022664845.1. NCBI lineage: Eukaryota > Metazoa > Arthropoda > Insecta > Zygentoma > Lepismatidae > Lepisma > Lepisma saccharinum. Next base: position 20,874 of record JAGDQP010024031.1, on the reverse strand, counting down.
ATTTCTTCCTTGTTTTCTAATTACCTTTCCTCCGAATATTTCTCCTGAACTGAATATTTGAGTTTGGGCGTTCGGGAATAAACTTCGTATACCAGTTGTATTAAACAAGAAAGAACATTGGATTCACTCTACACCAATTACATCGACACAGAACTTCAGTTTCAGAGATATGTAGTCGGAAGACGACAGACGGGACTGAAAAATGATACTTTAAATGAGCCTTACATGTAGCAATCGAGAGCACTATCGCCATTGCTGTTTATGAAGATCAAATGTGTCGTTACAGTAACTAGACGTTCTTCCTCAACATAAGCACCTATCAATCATATCTGTCTACAATCGTTAACGTAGCAGTGCAGAAAGTTTCAACATCTTCTGTCTCACCATAAACTGTTAGTTCAGAAAGGTTTCTTTGAATTGCAATGAGTTTATTCGTCCTTTAGGCATCTATGGCTCAGACCGGGATAGTGTAAAGGAAACGGTACGAAAAGGAGTTAGCCAGGGCCTAAGTCGAAGATGCCTGAGGCATTTTCTGGTGCGACTGAGGAAACACCCTGCCTAAAGGCCATTAATAAAATAAAACGAAATGTGGTACAACTTGTTATAGATACAAGGTACATTATATTAACATGCATCCACAGCATAAGTGCTTCTGTATTAGTCCAACGCGACTAGTACAGGCGTCCCAAGTTTGTAAAACATCGACACGTTAATTCGTCTGATAATGTACTGGAGCGCGTATAGTCAAAAATTAGCGTAAAAAGGGTATGCAACGGTAACTTGCATATTTTATGGGTATCAGAAGGTAAAAAGAAATATCAAAATTCAGCGAGTGTCATGTAGTCGCCTATCTCGCGTGGATATATTATAAAGGACGAGAAAACAGCGTACCGGAACATATCGAAGAACCGATTATTACCGTACCGGAACTTGGTGGAGGCGTCGGTTAAGATATTCCTAAGGCCGCCTTTTCATGTGCGCTCTAGTCGTGTGCTGTGCTTGCAATATTTCTGAGTAGCCAATAGAAATACTTAAAAATGTGTTTTAATTGGCTAATCACCTTCTTGTAAGTGGAGCAACTCTAGAAAACATATTTCGCAGATACGTCAGATAGGCGCCGGTATATCCAATTTACCAGAAATGCATATACAGTGCAAACATATCCTGATTTCAAATCTGAAATCGGTTTCCCTGTATCTGCTTTCGTTGGAGCGACACGGCGTGTTACAGATGGGCAGAATCAAATTAAGTCCACCATATTATTTTGAAGACAGTAGAGAGCGGAAAATATTATAGATAAAAACTCTACCTGCCGCCAAATATTAGGAAACTGATATGAAAAGAAATATAACTACTGGAATGTCAAAAGGAATATTTATGAGTTAAAACCAAGAAATCGTTATGAAAATATATGTATTTCCTTTCGTTATATATGCTTGTTGTACTGTACATCAACAAGAAGTTTGTAAACTTCAACAGATTCTCTCAATAAAAGTTTTCTTTTTAATTGGAATCAACAAAATTGAATATATTAAGCGTTTATTGGTTTCATAGGTGAGACACCCAGTTCTGTTGCCAAGTCTCTCTGAAAAAGAAAGAAAACACAGTTCTTAGAAAAATAAACAACACCAAAACCTTACAGTATAAAATAGTACAGATTGAGATCTTAATGTGGGTATTAAAGAATTTTTAAAATTATATAACACGTATGTGTTATCACACAGGGCTTCCTCTATGATCTTTAGTGTGTTTTAACTGTAGATGATAACAATATATCAATGTATGATGATACAGCAGTATATTTGTTCAAATGGATTATATTTGCAGTCCGGAAAATAAAATCGGATATATCAGGTCACTGAGATTTAGGAGAAAAAACATGTGAACAACTGAAGGAACTTGAAGAAATGTCGAAACTCGCTACGTTTTGGAACTAGAGGCATCCACTTGTTGTGGATTTGTGATAAATGACGTAATATCTGGACAAATAATACACCCCTTAGGAAATCATAGTCATACCATAGACCTCATAATAGATAGACTTATCACGCTTCCCCATTTCTGGCTGCGCTAAAATTGATAATTTTTTTGTTCAGAGCACGTGATTTTGAATCCATCCGCTAGGTAGCTCTGCCATAGACGTCATATTCTACTATGAGGTCTATGGCAGAGCTACCTAGCGGGTGGATTGAAAATCACGTGCTCTGAACAAAAAACCCATTAGTTTTAGCGCCGCTTGAAATGGGGAAGCGTGATAAGTCTATCTGTTATGAGGTCTATGTTCATACGTTCTGAAATAAGGATTCATTTTTGTAGAAATTAATGAAAACAAAAGTTAGGACCTATCACTTTTTTCAGTTTTCATCATTTCTACGTTAGTCGTCTATTTTTGTGCTCCCGCTTTCCAGAAGGCAAAATATACCACAGCCTAGTTATGCAATGGGGGAATGCGAGTCTTGACAAAATGGCTGATGGAGCATATGTCATAAAATTATGTTGCGATGCGCAAACAGACTGTTAACTAGAAAATTGTACAAATTGATATAACATATTATAGCATATATATATTGGTACAAGAATACATAACCCAAATTAAAATATTAATTACCGAAAAAATATTAAAATATCGTGGAAATCTTTTCAATAGTCCATGTTCGTGACTCAATAGGACACCGTTTCCCCCCCACTGCTATTATTTACAGCACAAATTCATCCTTTAAAAGCAATACTGCTTATGACGCGCTAGCTCAAATAGGTGTTCTTTCATTTACTGACCAAAACAAATTTTTGAACCACCACCGTCTAAAATATTAGCGCCACTGGCATCAGAATTTGTCAACTGTTGACCAAGTATCAAGAAGTCATTCTTTTTAACCAAAAATATATTTTAAAAAAATGTATTATAAAAGCAGCACCATCTTGCTGATTAATTTTGAAATTTTTAGGCCGCTGCAGAAGCTATTTCAGCTACAAATAAAACTTTAACAACTAATGTTACCCCAAAGTAATGCAAGATGACTAAGTATTAAGTCCGATTTCGCAACTGTAAATATAATTTTCATACTGAAAACAACAAAATTGGCATAAAAACGAAAAACAGTTTTCAACAGTAGAATCTTATGCCAACCTTCTCGAAGATTTTGGGATTAAAAAATTGTCAAATTTAAATACAGAGTTGACACGTGGCCAAAACTGTAGTAGTTTTGGGTAAATTTTGTTTACAAATTTTGGTAGTTGTAGCTAAAATAGTTCCAGCGACAGCTCTCGCTTGAATTTGAATTTATTTATGGCCTTTAGGCATCTATGGCTCAGGTCAGGATAGGGTAGGGGAAAAGATGTGGAAGGAGGCTGCCAAATCTCAAGTTGAAGGTACCAATCCAGTATTTTCCTGGTGTAACTGTGGAAAAAGCCTCAAAAACCTCAGTCAGCATCGTTGGCTGTTGGTGTCGCAGCCAGAACTTCCTCAAGGCGAAATCAACGCTCTACCAACTCAGATAGCACTGCTTAGCACTAAACTTTAAAATCTGGCCAGCAAATTCATGGCGCTTTTAAATAAAAGCTTCTGTTTTTATTTCTTTTTAAATATACATGATAGAAATTAAAATATCAAGTTGATTTTTGGCGAATATCTAGTACTTTTGGACAAGCATCTGTTGATAAAATACGGTTCTGGTGGTGCCAATAATTCTAGTGATATAAAACTGTCTTCGTCAGTAAAATTAGACATCAACAAATAGCTTTCTGAGGATCTCCGATTGACCAAATCATTAACGCTTCTGCCAAGGTGCACAGAGTCCTGTTTTAAACCAAGAGATGAGTCATCGAGCGTCGTGGTTCGGAACCCGTTTAACATGTGCTTTATATCATGTATTTTGAAGCTCACAGCTTCGGTTAGAACGTTAATAACAAATGAAACTCATCTGAATGTATTTTAATAGATCAGTTTTATCAAAATTAATTCTTACCTCGACCAGATTTTTTTTTAGTGTAAAGTGAACCCAATACGCAAGGAGTACGAAAATAAATCTAAATGAAATTAACGAGCGTCTCGCGCCTGAAATATGGAACAGTAAATCGATATAATACTCCGTTGCAGAGACAATCGCTAGCGTAGCGTTGAGCTATATGCCGTCAGTGGATCGCGTATAATGAAAAAAAAAAACCTAACCTGACTTTTCTAACCTAATCAATGTCAGTGAACTTTGTAAAATTTCGGAATGTGTAAAAGAATAAACTCCGCCTGGATTCAAACCCGGGCCTCCGATTCAGTAAATCGACGTCCAAGACACCGAACCACGGTGGGAACTTAGAAACAGCGATTAGGATGATTCAGGGTTTGTACATGTACGTCCACTGCAATGGTTTGCCCAAGCTACCGACACTGCAGTGGCTTGCCCATTGGAACTATTTGGCTTCAGCCGCCAAAAAAAAAGTGGCCGTATCTACACAGAGTCTTACTTACTAGAGTGCATCGCTGTCGGAAGTTTAAACGGAAGTTGCGTCAAGAATGCGTCACTACTGGCTTGTTACGTAACACGTGAACTGTAAATACAGCGGGCAAACCGCCGTCTCCAAGTTTCCATTGTGGTGCAGTGGTAAAGCGTTGCCTTGCTGAATAAAAAAACATGCATTCGAGTCCCGGCGGGGGCAAGATTTTTTCTTTTTCTTCTTTCAAAGTATATTTTCATATGTTCATATTTATTATTAATAATTGTTTTCCTGTATTTTTCGTAGATTATCTTCAATTTGTGGCTTTGAGTGCGTGGAGGTTAGGTAAGGTTAGGTGCGGTCATGTATCTTTACACTTTTTGTTATCATATACGTCACAGTTCTTGACGCAACTTCCGTTTGAAATTCCGACAGCAACGCCCTCGTCTTACCGAACACGTGTTACGTCACACGCTCGTGGAAGATGCGACGTTGCTACATATTTCACATTTGGATCATAACAGTAATAATGATTACAACTTCCGGTTCAGGGAAAAGTATTTTTATAATGCCGTCCTGTCGCGTATAACGAAAAAAAAAACCGAACCTGAGTTTTCTAACCTAACCTAAGCTTTGGTAACTAACTTATTAATAATAGATATACATATATATTAGAATATAAAATTGTTTTTGGCAGAAAAAGAAGGAAAAATGCCATCTGACTCACCGGGACTCGAACTCAGGTGTCCTGCTCAACGAGCCGTCATTACATCCACTTATTTATGGAACCAATTTGCAAACAACGACGTGGAAGTTTTATTTATACATCACGCATTACGTCACAACGCTATGACAACTTCCGCAATGATTACAATTATGATCTCATAGCCATATTTCAGTCGCGAGACTCTCTAAGATAAACAAGCAGAACAAAAATAATTATAATACTAGTAGTAAATGCTATCTTACAGAAGCCTTCAACTGATTCACGTGGTATCTAATTCCTCCTTCCGAGTCCACTTTCTGTGCATGGAACCTCTCTGGATCTCCTGCTACGAGAACTGGTTTCGTGGGATCAGTCTGCAAATTTGGAAATAAATTATTCCTCTTAACTGTGTTCGGTAAAGGAACATTTACATGCAGTTAAAGATAAAAAAAATATTAAACAAAAAGATCAGTAATTTCCCCATGTGCTACTTATAATATCAAATGAACAATGGTTTGACAATAAATTGAAGACCTGAATTGAAAAACATCTCAAGTCCACCGGAGTATATTTTTCAGGAGGAACGAAAAACAGTCCAAGGTCTTCGTCGTATGTTATCCTATTCAGTGGAAATTATTTTGTGTGTTAAACAAAACAGGGTTTCTGTGGTGGGATTATGATGTAATATTTATGTAAGTGGGATAGCCCTTGGAACATAGATACCGACGAACTGAAAAAAAATGCAAATACGAAAAAAGTGTACTTTGGATGTTTTTCAATTATAAAGGCTTGTAAAAGCCATGAAAGCTTGCATTGTACATTGCAAAGATTCCTCAGAAGTAGCTACTGCCATCTATTGGCTAGCTACATACTGCATGAGGAGAGAGAAGGTTGGAAAAAGAAGTTGTTAAACATAATCTTTGATATCTAACCTGACTTTTCTAACCTAATCTAACTTTTAAAATATTAAAAATGCAAAAGGAATCAAAAGGGGCATTTCATTATACAATAAGTAGGGCTCTGATTTTTAGGATATTATAAATATCATTTTAGGCTTTATAAAGTCTTGGTTTGCCAATTTTAGGATTTTAGTTTTTTTTCTATCATACATACACCCTCCATTCCGAAAGAAACCGAACTTTTGAAAACAAATAGTGCCACTAGTGCCATCTGTTGTAATATTTTACCGGTAGATGGCGTAGTCCCTCATTGACAACTGGTATAAATGTCATGACATTTGGATGCACGGCAACAAAGTTATTGCGTTTCAACTGTCAGTGTGTTGTGTACATCGGTCGGAAAATGAGTTTCAAACAACGGGCTGCAATTGAGTTTTGTGTTAAACTGGGTAAACCTTTTACTGAAACGCACCAAATGCTACAAAATGCATATGGTGATGAGTGTCTATCCCGTACGCAAGTTTACGAGTGGTTCAGGCGATTCAAATCGGGTAGAGAGACGCTGGATGATGACGAAAGATCAGGCCGTCCCAGAACCGGATTATCGGAAGAAAACATCGAAAAAGTGCGTGAATTCATCAAACATAACAAAAAAGCGTCGGTGAAAGTTATTGAAATGGAATTAGGCATTCCTCAAACAACCGCATACCGCATTTTGACCGAAGTTTTGGGCCTTAAGAAGGTTAATTCGCGGTTTGTACCACACAAACTCACCGAAGACCAAAAAGTTGATCGAATTGCGCATTGCAAAGACATTGTTAAAAGTGCTCGGCAGGATCGAAACTTCTTGAAATCGATTGTAACTGGTGACGAGACGCGGTGTTTTGAATATGAGCCCGAAACAAAGCGGCAAAGTGCTGAATGGAGAGCGCCGGATGAAGGACCACCCAAAAAAAGTCGCTTGGTGAAGTCAAAAGTTAAGGTGATGCTGATTTGTTTTTACGATTCAAAAGGAATTATCCACAAAGAATTTGTTCAGCCCGGCCAGACAGTCACTGGAGAGTTTTACTTGGGCGTCATGAAGCGTTTGCTGGCAAGAATTCGTCGTATTCGGCCCGAATATCGAGAAATCGGCAGTTGGACTCTTTTGGACGATAATGCAGCATCACATCGTTCGCGACTTGTAACTGAATTTTTGGTCAAAAATCACATTATTCGTTTGCATCATCCGCCCTATTCACCAGATCTCGCTCCGTGCGATTTCTATCTGTTCCCGAAACTGCATTTGGCGATGAAAGGAAAGTGGCACGCATCGATTGAAGCCATTGAGAAGGCGACGACCGCCGTCCTAAAGACCATTCCAATAAAGGACATGGAGAAGTCGTTTGACAACTTGTTGGAGCGTGCAAATATGTGTATCGATGCAGAAGGGGAATACATTGATTAATAAAAATGATTTGTTCCAAAATGTACATTGTTTTTTTGTTTTTTTAAAACGTTCGGTTTCTTTTGGAATGGAGGGTGTATATATGATATTAAACTGACAAATATCTGCATTATGAAATCAGTGAAACATAAATTTCAACTGCAAAAACATTTTTCTTGACATGCTAACGATTTACTGGACATAAAACAAAGAAAAATTGTTTAGGAAAAAAGATATCTATATTTAAAATTCCTATTTTTTTTTTTCAATATTCAGTTAAAGATTACAAAAAAAGAAAAAAACTTGAAGCAGCACTCACAAATAATTTGTTTTCTGTAGTAAACATGAACTGCACGGACTGTTTTACATTCAATCTTAAATCGTAATCTGTTAGATCACAGCAAAAAATTAAATTTATCTTTAAGGTCGCATTCATTAAGCCGTGTTAAGCGCAATGTACTACGCTACGTAATTACCAGCTTCGTTGTACATGTTACCACCATAAGGTCTGCAAGACTTCTACACGCCCAGCGAAGGGTGAAAGAAAGTTGGAAACAAATGCTCATTCGGGCACGTTCTTCCTATTAACAGTAGGAGTTTCATGCATTAATGCTAACTTTTTTTTTTTTTTTTGAAATGTTCAATTTAGTTATTCTTTAAGGTTCGTAACTTATTTCAGCCGCTTTCAGGACCTACAGGATTCGCACATTTCATTAAGAAATGACTGAAACGAAAATATATGTTACAACAATGATCGTTACCAAGTACAAAATATACTATACGTTACAACCTAGAATCCAGGCCCTATTTATAAGTAAAAATAAAGAAGTATTTTTTTGTAAGAAGTGAAAAACTTATCATCTTTCCGGAAATCGAACAGTGTCCTCAGCGGTAGTCGCTATGTTGGGGTCAGGACGGGTTACCGAAAGTGACCCGGTTTCAGCTCTGGTTGTAACTCCTAAGAAGTGCTGAACAATGACATCTAACCGCAAGGGAAGTTGCATTACGGGAAATTAATTTTCTGGACTCCCCCTGGCTTCCTGCAATTTTAATTTGCACATCGTATGATCTACTTTGTTCTGTTAAATCTTTGCTCTGTTTCCAACAGAAAACAAAATAGCTTTCCCATTCTCTCGGACAATATTCCCGAAGTTCACTGTTCCAAATTTTTTGTGTCCCCAGAAAGAGCATGGAAAAAAATTATTTTATCTTAAGAAGTACTAAACATAGACTGTTGACTGATTTAAATCAAACTTATTTAAATCATGATTTAAAATCAAATGATTATTTTAAATCCATGATTTAAATCAAAAATAATTTTATTTAAAATAGAAATAAAGTGAGGTATTTCTAAGCATTCTGTGGTTCGAATCGTGCATAAGCATGAACTCTATATTTTACTCTTTGCAAAATTTTTAGAATAGAACGTAGTTACCAAATTCACATTATAAGTTGACTCTTTGTATTAAAACTTGTTTAGTGTGGTAATGCATATGAAAACAAACACTGAGAAAACAGATAATCCAGTTTTTGTTTACAAAACAAAAATAGTTGTTCCGTAACATTACCTTGTTATTACGCAAAATGTATTTGTATCAAACTGCTTCACGATGTAGATCACCCCCGCCATCTTGGTACGCACTTTCCATTGATTTACATGGGAATTGTTTTACTCGTCTTATATCTTTCAGGAGTATACTTTTTTAACTTCTGTTTTCGCCCAGTTTATCGTCATGTTCTCTTCTACTCATGCTATTTTATAGAAATGCTATATTGTACACACGAACAGTATAATTTCCCGTTAACATATTGTGATTTATATAGAAAACTATTAATAATACATTATACTTATATATTTGGAGAAACTTCACAAACCGAAACTATAGAAGAGTCAAAATAACCACCAAGACAACTTTTGTGAAAGCAGGACTTGAATATTCAACTTCTGAGAGGCATAAAATGAGTAAAACAATTCTCGTGTAAATCAATGGAAAGGCCATACCAAGATGGCGGGTGTGATCTACACCGTTAATCTCCTTCTGTTTACAGTTCTGCTATGTGCTTTCGTATTCACTATTGATTCTGACTATATTAACTACATCTCAGAACTGAATTTTATTTAAAGGCATATAGGCAATTTTGGCTCAGGCCGAATGGACGATTTGGGAACACGGTGTTTGTTCACTACAAAGACCACTTGGTAGGATCCGAGATTGAAATGGGCACTACCACTGAGTCTCCGAGCCCCCAAAATAGCTCTGATATTTTAATGGAATATTATCATAGGGTGTTCCCAAACTGATAGTACAGTTTTGACGGCTGGAAACACCGAAATGAATTAAAATATACCTTAGCAAACTTAAATCCTAGAAAATTTAATTTGGGAGATGTAGCTTGGAGACAAGAGGCAATTTTTAATTTCTTAAGAAGAAAGGTCTCAGTCTTACCAGGGAAATGTCGGAATAGTATCAACTAACTAGATCCTGGCCGACTACGTTTCAATTAGGAAAATACAGACGTCACTTTAGAAGAAAAACTGATACTTAGGTAAAAGGTAAAGCTATCCCTTGTGCGATACACACAAGCCGTGAACGGCGCATGGGGGATGTGGAGGTATCGCACCACATTTTCTTGACCTACAGTACCAAGTGAGTCTTACGCTTGACCGCCTTTACCCAGGAATACCAAGAACACTCCGGTACTCAATTTGATAGGAGGCTGAGTGCACCTCAGAGCTGCAGACATGTGAACACTGTGAGAAAAGTCTCCAGTGTACTGTCCGGGATTTGAACCCGAGCAGCCCGATTCGTAGTCAGACGCGCTACCGTCTGAGCCACGGCGACTCATGCTGATAGGCTGATACTGTAGAAACATCTTAAATTGTCCCTGTTTAAGACCTATATTGTATATTCGTATGAAACCACTTCATTGTGTATCGACGAAAGCAACGTAGAACTTTCATGCGTGTTGACCTTTCTTTGTAAAACGTACCATCAGTCAGTAACGTCATATTTTCTTCCTTCCTTTTCAAAATTATTACAAGTTGTATTTGCCTATTTTCCATGCTGTACCGTCAAAACCTCACGAACAAAATATCGACTTGTCATGTAATCTATTTTCCATGGCTATCTTCCCTACCGAAGCGTAAGCCACACCGTACCGTACACCACATATCTGTGAACTTTATTTTTTACTGGTCATGGTATTTCTGGAAGAAAACTGACCTAGAAGTTGTTTCAGTGTCACAATTATTTAAATTAAAAAAAAAAACGATTAAATAAAAAAACAACCCTGCAGTAAACAATGACAGCTAACCGCAAGACCTTTACGGAAAAATCTAATTTCTTGGACATTTTATCCCCCCCCCTTTTCCCGTGCATCCTTCAGTTGTGCTGCTTCACCTCTGCTTCCCTTTGTTTCCTTCGCAAAACAAATACTGTAGATTCACCCTCTCATGGACTGCATTGTCGAGATTTCCCGAAGTTGCCCAGTTCCGAAGATAGCCGAAGTCTGCTCATTTGATAACACCGAGCGATAAGTCTCAAACATGTGCAGACTGACAAAAAAGCTGACAGTGAGTACTTAATAAGTTTATATGCTACCGTGCATCGGAAAGTCGCCAAGCTCGGGACGGTCATCAGGCGGTGTAGAGTAGTACCCCACAAGCTGCAAGGCGCGTCGTCAGCTGGTCGATCAGAGACTCTGTGACCGAGATATCAAAGTTTTAGATGCGATGAAAAATGGATTTTTCGAGCAATCCGGACCACAGAAACCAGTGGTTGAACCCCGACAATCTTCTTGAGCCCGTAATCAAACATGGAAGATTCGAGAATAAGCTGTTGTGTGTATGGTGGAAATTCGGAGCTGTGATTCACTTTGAATTAGTTAAAGATGGTCACGCCATCAACGCCGACCTCTACTTGCAACAACTCGATCGAATGTATGAAGCTCTGTCCTGAAAAACAAAAACAAAAAAACGGCTATAGTCAATCGAAAACGGAACCTCGTCGAGCAGGACAACATTCCGTGTATACTGCCGCTGTGACCCACCAAGAGAGAGAGAGAGAGAGAGAGAGAGAGAGAGAGAGAGAGAGAAAGTGAGAACTAGATGGAATCGAACTTCTTTCACATTCATTTTATCCACCAGACCCTGGCCCCAACGACTACCATTTACTCTTGTCGATGGTGCACTTTCTCTGCCTCAAAACATTTGGGAACCTAAACGGGGTCGAAACCGGGTTCCAGAGTTCTTAGCCTCGAAGCCCGTTGAGTGGTAGTGCACCGGAATCGAAAATTTAGTTTAAAGATAGCTAAATGCTATAGAAGAGCGTCCCACAAACGATTTTCAAGTGCAGATCAGTTTTATTGGTTGGTAGGTTCAACGCGCTACCCTGCGCCTGCTCAAGGACAGGCCTCGAGGACCACATGTGGTCCGTGAACCATAGTTTGTGGAACGCTGCAAGTATAGAACATAACGGACTGTATTTTAAAGAGTAAATCTGTTCCTCTTGTATCGATATGAGCGTTTCAATTTTTGTTCGTCGAGAGGTCCAGAACTTATATAACACCCTACTACTTCTAAATAACCGGATAATTGGATTATCAACAGAACGTGTATGACAAATGGATTAACTGCTGCTGTTTGTTTTCGAGTGTGTAATCTTGGGTTAGACTTCAGTATACGCACCGGCAACTTCTTCAGGTCTTCAAGGAAAAATAATTGTGGTTGGTATGAAACATGTGCTGCCAAATATTCGTGGGCAAAAAAATGTGTGTCCTGTCCTTCAAGTGTTTCTTAAGATTGGGAAATAGATTATAGTTTGGGTCCTATATCCGGTGAGTAATGTGGATATTTCACAATTTCAAACAATATGGGCTAGTTTCTGCCTTTCTATAGAGTTTTTTTTTTTTTGTTTCAATATGCGTTCTCTTGCAAAAGTAACACCTTCTTTTGAAAGCTTTCCCCGACATCCCTTGACGATGGCTCTTGCCTCCCTCTGTCCAACAATGCTGTGTAATAAGCCGTTAAGGCTGTGCCTCTCCTTTCTAGAGAATCTACAAATGTAGTTTCGTTTTTTATCCCAAAACACTGTCCTAACAGCACATGACTTCCATATCATATCCCAGTATTCATTTTACGTCCAAGGACATGCTGGAAATAGATAGACGTCCAATGGACGTATAGAAAATGAAAGTCCCGAAGAAGGGTTTCGTACACGTATAGGGGATGTGCACAGCATATACAAAAATTGGATGTCCCGAAAACGGACATTGTGGACGTCCATGAATATCCAGGAAATGGAAGTCTCAAAGACTGGTATTGTGGACGTACACTAGACACACAGAAACTGGATTTTCTGTTGGACAGTGTGGACGTCCATAATATGGATGCTGCTAAGACGCACATTGTGCAGGTGCAAAGGATGTCCATAATATTTGGTTTATTCGTGAAGCAGAAAAGAGGCGTGCATTGCAGGACGTTCAACGAAATAAATACATTTAGCGAGCATTTCCTTTGAATTTGCATTTATTGATGGACTTTCTCAGGCTGAAATAGTAAGGGAAAGAGTGGGAAGGAGCCCGACAGGGCCACATCTGAAGGTACCAACCAGCATTTGACTCGTGTGACTGAAGAAAATCCATGCAAAACCTCAGCTAGGATGGTCGGATGCTGGAATCGAACCCAGGACCTCTCTAATGCGAAACAGTGACTCTTATATTACAACTCGGCCGTCACCCATCCACGCCCCTTACTCGCACACGCAGTGAGAGTATGTGAAAATGAGGTTAGTCTTTACGAAGGCTGACCTCATGAAGTTAAACGTAGCTATTTTCTATATTTAAAATAAAGAATGTACAGTTGGTGTCATATAAAATGGCCGACAGGTATACTAATCTGAAAGTTGCACAATTCAACAACACACACTTATTATAAGTAGCAAATACAACACGAGTACATTCACTTTAAATCATAATATATTATCTGTTGATCATAGTCATATTCTGCAAATTGTAGTGATAAAAAAGCGTACTATCAGCTACTGTCTACAAATCGGAGTGTACATAAACCTAGAATAGAAATGGAGAAATATAAAAGATACGTACTGGTTCCATATTTCGTAGAAACTTCAACATATCCGTCAAGCGGTCTTCGAAACCAGGAGCAAAACAAGAGGGATCAATGGCGACGAAACACTGTCCCAAATCAGCAACTCTTTCCGTATTCATCCACCTCCGTACGTAGGGACCATACGTTGCACCTAGTTGGTTAATTTCAAACAAAAGAAAAGAACATTTATGTAAACTACTTTTAAAATATTCTCTATGCAAGATAGAAATGAAGTTAATGCACTACATTAATTTGTCCAAGCTGATCTTTACAAAACATCCACATATTTCATTGCAAGCAAATGAGATTTAACACTATCTCCACAATTTCAGCCTTTAATCTTGTCACTACTATCTTCATTGGCCAATTTTTGTACCAATCAGCCAACAGGATACGGCATTTCAGATAGAAGGTGTAACCTCGCTGCATTGCCACTGCTATCATATGTATAATGTTAGACGAAAGTTTCACATTGTGTGTGAATGCGAAGTAAATATTGCGGCAGAATTACGCTTTTCTGCTTAAATTCGCTGTTTTTAATGGCGCTTTGTATCAACGTTAGATGTGGCAATGTCTCACGCAGTTGAAACAGATAACAGATGCCAGGCCTACTGGCGGAAAGAACCGCACGCAGATTATCACGCCATCTGTGAACAGATCGTATGCTCTCCGATTTATTGGCTGGCCTTAAACTGTGAATATAGATGTCCAGTGTTCCACTCTAATACAACAAACACTTGTATGCCAATTTTGTTGAAAATATAAAACAACAAATTAATATCTTGAATTTAGACGAAACTGAACATCAAGCTATAAAGCAGCTTATGAACGAAAGTAACCTAGACCTTAGAGTTTACTATGTAACAAATAATACTAGTTATTTTAGGTAAGTGCCAAGATCTACACTACTGTCTAGAATTATGATAAGTCATTAAGCCCAATCTAACTTCTTTCATTCCACTTTTAAGCTTCAACAGATTTATACTAGGCTTGACCAACGACGTACACATCTCTTATGGACTAGAAAGGTGTTTTAGAAATGGATGACGTCCCTACACAAGCAATCTCCCGCGAAAGGAGACGGACGATGGCTACTGCTACCTCGCTCTAGATTCTATCGCGGTATTTGTTTGACACAACTGAGGGAAACTTCAGTCAGGATGCCGGCCAACATGACTCAAAACTAAAGTCGATATCTCTATAGTTTTGATCCAGAATGGAGGAAGTGAAGAGGCAGTAACTAAAGCTCGAATAGCGAGTGACGGCGTTGTCATTTTCCCCTCCCTAAAACCCTTCTGCGGAGAACACGTCCAATAAACTAACGAACCCTTTTTCCACTCAAGCTTACGGTTGAGTACCAGGCGGGTAGAATACAGTACCACGAATCAAAAGTGTTACAGGCAGCTCACGAAAGAAGTAAAATTTGGCAACCATGTATATGATGTACAGCTACGTAAGAAATTATCCACAGCAAAAGTTCCCCCATCTTTGTGTGACTATGAAATATGAAAGTACATTCGTTCGAAATTAGAAGTATAGCGTTCCTAGTGCTGACGAAGGGTCTGTGACTTCAGACGCTAGATTATGGAAACTGCCATTGTGTGACAATGCAACCAACCTTGTTGCGTATTGGACTTCAGACCAGGCTCTTTGTGACAACACTCTTACTGACAGCTGTTCACTACAAGAAAAGGGAAAATGCTGCCAGTTTGAGCATTAATTCTGGCGGAGTGACGTTCTTTAATCGTGGTGTCTACCCACTGCGAATACGGACAGTGGCGTATTAGGTGTGAAATCTAACAGAGCAGACACCTGGATATTACTATTGACAGAAGCAGACTGGTGGGGGTAGAATTATGATCTAAAGATTTTTTTCATTGCTTGGATTGGTTATGTTGATAACTCTCGAGGACACCCTGAACGCAAATGGTTACCTATGATCGTCTCCGATCACCATATTGATTCTCGTGAATGCAATGGTATCTTTAAGCAAGACAATGCTCCATGCCATGTCACCAGAAATGTGTCTGGGTGGTTTGAGAAGAACGACACAGTCGCAAGTTTGTCTGCCTAATTTCCTGGCTATCGAATTAAAATTTATGGAATCACGTCGAACAATATATCAGTGAGATAGATCAATACGAATGAACGAACGGCAGTTACGGAATGCACTTCAATCTGTATGGTAACCAGGGATTTTCGGTTTCGGGGGTGTAAAGTCAAAATTAGGAGGGTGTAAGTGGCATTTTGCACGGTTCCTATCGATTTTGTAACTTAAAAATTATAGTTGGAAGGTGCTCTCGAGAATTTGGAGGAGTGACACCCCGCACAGGAAGGTTCACAGAATCACTAATGGTAACTGTAAGAAAAAGAAACGGAGTTTGAATAGAAGAGGAAGATGTATTTTTGCAGTTTAGTCTGTGGTTACATTGTTTTATAATCATGGCCGAATCCTAAATGCTTCCTTTCCTTCCTTCCTTTTGCCGAGAAATAAAAGGAGTCAAAGTGAAGGAACATTGGAAGAAGCCAAGGAAAAGGAAACATTTTGAAAGCTGTACACTTGGCAAATATAGTGATCTCTTTGAAAAGCATTAGGAACGTAAATAACTGTGTAGCGGGCGGCGGGATAGGAGTGGTTCCTGTGATATCGAAGGCAAACAATCCCAACTGAAAAAGCACGAGTAATTAAAAACGCAAACAATTGCGCACTTGTACTCGTTTTGCAAGATGCTTTGATCGCGTGAGCTTTCCCCTCTCCTTCACTCGAGGGGTATCGTACGGCGCGTATTTTTAAGACAATTGTTTACATGGTCATATTCAAGGACACCCATTAGGGGGCAAGGGGGCGCTCGCCTCTCCACTCCTAGCCTGATAAAATTATACTAATATGGCACAAAATGTGGGAGCATGTCAGTTTAAAAAAAAGCATGCAGTATTTGTATGGGCGCCGTCCTTGCCCCCCTCCCCCAGAAATCGTAACATGGGCGCTCATGGTCATATTCCTTATTTATTCATTACTTGTACCGACCAGTGAGCAGGGCTTTGATTACAACTGCAATTCTTCACATTCTTTCCTTTCAAAGACTTTCCAGGGAGCTACACATAAATGTGTCAGTGCTGTTTGTAAGTTGTACTATTACATAAATCAGCGTAAAGATATCAAAGCGTTCAAAATGCAGTAGAAAGTAAATTATCAACAACGAGATGCGTGCAACAAATTGCTGTAATGTTTACAGAGTAACTGCATGCTATTTGAAATGAATTTTGTGACATTTTCTAATTCTCAGAAGAACAATTTATATAGGGTGTTAAGTAAATTATACGAACAAGAAGAATCATCCTGAATATCCGCATATATCCTGTTTTGATGACGGAATACAGATGCACCTGTAATTATTAATGCACATAAGATGGATACTGCTCACCGTTGTCCCGTGGCTAGTCTCGTGAAATTCTGTAAAACACGAAGCGGCCGTAGTTCAGTTGGTACAGCGCAAGGATTCCGCCAGTACTTTCAGTTTGTAGGGGTGTATAGTCAAGAGGGATCATGCACGGTTTCTATCGATTTTTGATCGTATAAATTTTTACGTTTATAGTTTTCTAGAAAATTTGGGTATAACATCCCCACATGAGGTCTGGCAGAATCACTGGTAGAGCGTTGGATTCTCATTCTGGAGGTCCTAGGTTCGATACCAGCGACCGACCATCCTGACAGGTTTTTCCAGGGATATTCTTTAGTCACATCAGCCAAATTCCGGATGGTACCTTCAATTTAGGCTCTAGTCGTCTCCTTCGCTTCCTGACCGAGGTGTTGCACAGTATTTCCTCAGTCACGCTAAGGAAATGCTTGGATGGTACATTCCACTGAGGCCCTGGCAGACACCTGCCCGCATCCTTTCCCCTCCCCTGACCCAGCCTGAGCCTCAGATGCCAAAAGGACATAATTAAACTTCAAGTTGGAACCTCACGGGCGAGCATCCTGACAGATTTTGCAGGGTTTCCCTGTTTACTAAGCGAATATCGGAATGGCACGTAAGAAAGATCCTGACCGCTAACTTTACCATTCTTTCCTTTACCATATGCCGCCCCAATTAAAAGATGCTTAAAGTTATACTTCAATTCAATTTAATAAGAGGCAATCCAACGCGAGTTTTTTTTTAAAAAAACAGCAATACATCAGATCAGTTATTGTAGTATTTTTCTATTTTGTACACAAGAGAATGGACCGTACCACATACAACGTTTACTATGAATAGTGTTTTAACAAAACTTCTTTTGATTTTGAAACTACCATCCCCAACAACGCAAAAAGACCCTTTCCTGAAATAAATGGTTTCTTCTCCTGTAAATTTTCTTCTTTTAGAAAAAATGTTGCTGCAAATAACAACAGAATCTCCAAAATACCACGAAAGAATAAACAAACAATGAAAGGAACGACTAACTCCATTGATACAATGGAAGGAACAACGGAAAAAAGCGCGGGATTACCCTCCTCACCAGTGCTCGATTTGTGTAATTTCCAGAGAGGGGGAAGAATTAGTGAGATATGTATTATACGGTATTTTGGGATCGTCCATATCCCAAGTTAGAGGTATATATCTGTAAAAAGTACCAGAAAGATGTTTGCCGAGAGGGGGATAATCCCAACCATCCCCCGCTACAAATCGAACACTGCTCCTCACACCACCGGTTTTCACGAGAGATCGTTTCCTCCCCGCTTCCTCGTTTTTAGGCGCAATTCCCTTCTTCATCCGTCAATTCATAGGTGGCGCTAGTTTCTACATGAAACAGTTGAACGCTAAAGGCCACGAAGGATGGATGGGATATATCCTTGGCCGAAGGAGGCAAAAAAGGATACAAGGAAAGGAGAAGACGTTATATGAACAGTCCTTAAGATGGCCGACCTTCCGGTAGGAAAGGAAATAGGAGATGAAGAGTTGATTTAGGTGTCTGTTTGCTTTGTTGTCAAGTTAGTGTCAAGAAGTTACTAAGTTGGTAACTTAGAGCTATAAATAGAATGATTTATGGATAATACTTCAAAGATGTTTTAGATTTAAGAAGTTACTAGTCCACTTATATATTGTGAGAGAACTGACATTCTTATATGCACAAGAAAAGTATAGATGTATAAAATAAATAGTTACTGGCAACACCGGGTAATGAGCCTAATGAGTAAATGATACTAATAAGGAAAGTTGGCTGTTGATTCTACTCAGCTGTCATGATCTAGTGTCAAATAGTCAGTGGTTCAAGTGTGTCTGCTTCGTTTTATATAAATGAAAGGGTAATAAAGAATAATGAAAAAGACTGATATACTTGGAACTGGTAGTTTCGTATTATTGTAGATGGTAATGAAGATAAACGTAGAGTAATGGAGCTTTAACCAATAAAACGTAACCAATTGAATACTCTTGTCTAATTCACCTCAAATTGGCAACCTAAAATACAGTAGGTGACCTAAATTAACAAGCACTTATTGACGTAACCTTCTGCTGACTTATTAAGTCTCAGCTGATGCGATTACCTGCGGTTTAAACTATGAGAGGCGGATATTTTGGACACTAGTTCCGCATTTAGCTGTGATTCCGTCAGACATCCCTCTGTGTGTGTGTGTGTGGGGGGGGGGGGTTACTTCCAAAATCTTCGAGAGCACCCCCAACTTTGGAATTTGTAAGGTCAAAAATCGATAGCAACCGCGAAAAACTACACTCACAACCTCCTAATTTCGACTTTACACCCCTCCAACTGAAAATCCTGGCGGAATTCCTGCTTAAGAGCACGACTGTCAATTTCTCTATTATCTCACCACTATCTACGACACTAGTGACATATAACAAGTTCAGCTTCGAACCTTAGTTTCATTCTCGAGTAAGATTAAGACATACTTTGGTGTATCGTCTCAAAGTTATAATACATACAAACCTCCAAGAATTCCAGAGAAGATTTCGACCAGCAATCCAAGTCCATAACCTTTATAGCCAGAGGTAATTTCAGACCCACCAATAGGCATCAAATGTCCTGTTTCAAAGGCGACCGTAGCATCAGTTGTCACGTGACCTTCTTCGTCTTGTGCCCAACCTTCTGGAATAGGTTTACCTTGCCGGTTATGGACTTCAATCTACAAATGAAGCGGGTATTATAATAACACAAAGAACACAACAAAACATGACTGTAAATAAATCAATTCGATCACATCATCCCATATAGCAAAGAGTTTTCCAACCTGGAATACTTTGGGAATATTCTCAAACGTTAATTATTAGATATATGCGTCCAATATACTTGTATTGGAATTTTGCAAAAAAATGTCCCTAGCATATGCCCTCATCAAGAACATTTACATATTTGTAGAATATTCTCCAGATATATTAGGTATAGTCAATAAATAACGAGGCAGAGGATACCTCACGAGCACTTTGGTATTGACAAGACGTGAGACGGGTCTGAAATGTAGGTACTGGTGTGAGGAAGACGTTTAGCGCTAGATGACGTATGTGTCCCGAAACAAATGTGAAAAGGATGCTAGCCAAGCAGTGGCTGCGTCCATTTTGTTCAGTTTGAAAGCGATACCAGAGCAACAGCATAACAAACAATGTCTCTACAATCGCTGCAGCGTTACGACGACGCTGGGGACGACTCTCTCTCAGTAGATGTTACCAGTGACGAAAGCTGGTGCCACCACTTTGAGCCCGAGACCAAACGGCCAAGTCTTCAGTGGAAGCACACAACGGTTTCAAACGGACGATGAAGTCAAGGTGTGCGTGCGCAGTTCGTTCAAACAGCAGCCGAAGGATTTCTACGAGCATTCTGCGGCTAGTATCATAAACGCCTAAAAACAACTGCGGACAATACCTTTAAGATTAGTGAAGTAATTAATGTAAAATATTCTCTGCATCGTTATTTATTGACTGCTCCTAATACTAACAAAGAGACCCCTCAATCAGATCATATCGAAACCGGGTTACATGCGTAGGACCAACACGGCGTAGGACCAACACGGAAACAAGACTGCGTTGGACCAACACGGCGTTAGACCAACAATAATATCCGGCGTACGACCAACACGGTAAAACACAAATCTTGATAATAATGAAGTAATTGTGAAATAATAATTTGTAAAAAACTGTATCGTGGATTGGCACCGCGTAAGGCCAACACGGCGTTTGACCAATACGGCGTTGGACCAACAATAAAATTGACAACGCTATAGATATATAAAACCTAAAAACATAATAAAAAATATTATCTTAAATTATTTTTTTACACCAGGGCAAAATCCTGTGTTGGTCGAACGCCGTGTTGGTCC
>JAGDQP010024030.1:646-28437 GCA_022664845.1 Lepisma saccharinum | reverse complement strand
CTCCTCAGACGCTGAGTTAATTGCATTCGAAATCCTGTCTAAAGATTCCTTAGTTTGAGGAATGCCCAAAGTGAAAATTGTAGATACCCATTTGGTGATCCGATTCAAATGCTCTGTCAAGATAAATTCTAATTCATCTCTTGAGATCTGACCGTGACGTTTGTTTTGATCATTAGCTGTAGGATTAACATTATCTGACTTATTCAATATAGCTTCCTGTTCCTGTTGAGCTGGACTGTATGTGATGTTAGTATTTGTTCTGAATAATTTTTGAGGCAGAAAATTATTTCTGTTGTTTGGCCTTACTGGGCAATTAGAGGCCCCCGTACGGTGTCCTGACAATAGTTCCTATTAGGTGGCTTTTTACATGAAAAACTAAAATGTTGGCCTCCACATTTGTGGCAAGTAGGATCATTTTTCCAGGGAAAATTGGTATGATATTGGTAACATGAAAAGCAAGGAATCGGTCTCCCTGTGGAAATAGATTCTTGAGTGGGCAGGACGCGTGTTTTTATTTTACAGGAGACTTGTGAACGAAGCAATAATTTGTGACCCTTGATTGGTTCGCTGAAGTTTACGGTGCTTCGCATTGTATTGTGATGTTTATTTACAGTGGAAAACATACTGTATATCTACACAGTAAAAAATAGCTGTGTTAATTCAACACAATGCGGTGTCCCAGCGTGACTACCACTTTTATGTGTTAAATCAACACAACACACGGTGTTGATTTCGGTACTGGGAGAAAAAAAGTTACGGCTTCAGCTAGATTTGAACACGGGTTTTTCAGTTAGAAGTCAAGCGTCTTACCGACTTCGCTAAACCGTCAGACAGAAAAATTACTAGATTGAAAGAATATAGAGGATAAAAAAAATCTTGCTGAACCTCAAATACAAACAAAGTTACTCTCACGATTTATGCCATGGTTTAATCACTTGTCCATTGGTCAATTAGGGATCGCAATCCCCATTTATTGAGAATATGTGCCATTTCTATGAAAGCAAGCGCAGAATTTGACATGTTGTTACGATAAGAAAGCAGTAATGCTGCCGAAGTGTTTAGCTGTCGCCATCTTGCTTACTTTCATAGAAATAGAACATTCTCAATGAATGGAAATTCTGGGTCTCAATTGACAAATTGGAAGTGATTAAACAATGGGATAAGTCATGCAAGTAACTTAGTTAGTTTTGGGGATTCAGCAACATATATTTGAACCCATACACTGTTTAAATCTATAGTGTAGTCGTTTAATTCTAATGTTGTTCAAAAATATCGTTTGCATCTACTGCATTTTCTGTCTGACTATTTAGCTTAGTCGGTAAAACGCTCGACTTCTAAGTGGGAAACCCATGTTCTAATCTTACAGCAGCCGTAACTTTTTTTTCACAGTACCGAAATCAACACCGTGTGTTGTGTTGATTTAACACAAAAGTGGTAGTCACGCTGGGACACCACATTGTGTTGAATTAACACAACTATTTTTTGCAGTGTAGAGTTAGCGACCCTCTCATTATCAAAGTAATAATGACAGTCACTTCTTTAAGATAAGATACAGCAGATTTACAGAGCAAAATGCAAATGTCTTCAGATATGTTGCAGAAATTATTAAACAGTGCACTAGAAATAAATAAAACGAAATACTTTAGAATAACAGTGTAAATAGCCGATTATTTATATGAAGAAATCGCACGTACCATCTATAGCCCAGATGGGAACTAGTTCTTGTATATGCTTCGTGTTAAAATATGGAAATAATGAATTGCATAAATATAGCATAGATGATATACGTATACCATTTTTCTTAGATACGTCATAAATTAAAATAAATACAAGTAAGGAAACCGTATACTTTATTTGCGTACTGTCAGATACACGTAGAAATAATATAAGCTGAAAGAATATTATTCTCCAAGAATATGGTCAAAATATACGAAACTTATGTGCGTAAAACATATGTAAACAGTTTTAAAAATACAGAGTTTTTTTTAAACAATATTAAAATATTTTAGAACTGTATTATGACAACAATATATACAGTGTGGTGCATAAAAAAGGTAACCGAAACCAATGACCATTGGTTTTGGTTCCCTTTTCCATGCAATAATACCCTGTATGATTCAAAGTATTCTAGAAAATGTTTTTAAAATGCATCCTTAATAGACAGAAATTGCATTTTAATATTTTTTAAAATCAATTTTATGTGTAGTGATATTTCCAAGTAAAAATGTGACATATGATAAGAGTAGAAGCTTGTGCATCCCACTTCGGTACTAATCCAAATTGATTTGTGTCCACTTTTCTATGCGATGAGTTAAGACACTACATTGTTCTTGATTCAACATTTCAACGAAATTGAATAACAGTGGGTTTTAACAAAGTCCATGTATGTAGCACTAGTATTGAAAATCAAAACATCAAAGATCAAGCATCGATTAGGTCTAATCAGTTTTGAATTTTAAAGGAAAGCTTCTGGTCGAAGATAGAGGAAAAATCTACAGATAAAAATATGGTGAAATGATCCATATCTAATTACATGAATTTCGGTATATGCATGAGAATTCTTTCAAAAGTTTTAATGAAAGTGAGCAAAACCATAATTAGGGCACTTTCTTGTAATATGAACTGTATAAACTTTAAGGCAACTCATAATTGTATGAACCAATTTTCGTTTTATAAAAAAATATAAAACAATGTTTTTTTACGCGGCTGATTTAGGTGATTGAAAAGTTATAAATATGACTTATCACACATATTTTTACACGTAAATTTACTTTGAAAATCACGTAGCTACAAAACTACTTTATGTTGTATAGATTCAACCCTGTCACAAATTTAAATACATGACATCAAATGTTGTCTTACTAAAGTTGGGTCTCTGATTGCCTTGTGTTTCGCCCTATGCTTATCTTGGTTTTAGACACACGCACCGTGTTGCAAATATAGAGGATGTGGTGTAATGATAACTTTCCAGTCAGTCAGTTTACCTGACAACTGTTGAGAAGTCTATAAAGAAAATTCTCGGAAGACTGCTTTACGTAGACAGAATGGCTCCACAAAATACTGTCCAGTCCGTTTGTTTGATAACACCTGAAAGTTCTCATGTAAACAAAAATAAAAAATAAAAATAAAAAAATCAACTATTTCATGTACACATGGAAGTTCTACAATAATTATCCGCTCACCTCATTTGACGACTTCAGAGAAGACTGCTGCAATGATATACTTTCAGCACCGTGATTCACATTTAGAGGGTAGCCCTACCAAAATATTCTCAGTTCCTCTGGTTTACAAACCCTATATATTACTAAGAGGCCAATCTGAAACATTGAGGAATTATCATTTCTTTAGGTGACTTAATGCCATAATTACGTCTGCGTAAGTATGGAGTTTCTGAGTTTAATTTTGTCAACCTTCTCACAAAAATGCTCACAAATAACACACCTAGAATTAAATAGTCATAACAAAAGATAACAAAGCTAACAAGCATTGTGTTGGGGGATAGGTGTACTTGGTAGTATTGTCGGTGTTCCCCCCCAACTCTCTCTCTCTCTATTTTTGTGTGTAAATGTTTTATGTGTGTATACGGTGAGGATCCTTCTCATACTATATGCAAACCTCTTTAACGCATGCCGAATTCGTTTACAGAGTTAGGTTAGGATAATGAAAGAAGTTTCTATTAGACTCGCTAGATAACAGGACCATCGCATCTGTTTTTTCTGTTAAGTTTTGCACCAATTTTCATGAAATTTTAGTTCTATCAAATTATTTGTTGTTGCTTAATTAACTTTATGAAATGAATGGAGGTAATATTAAACAAATTTTTTAATCATTTTTAGTAAATTACAACACTTTATGTTAACGATTAGAAACTCCTTTAAAGACATTATGTAACAATATGAAACAAAATACTTAACCGCATAAAATTTTCGGAACACCGTACACACTAAACAACCAATTACAATGCGAATTTGACACTTCATTTCACAAGTCTCCTGTAATATAAATCTTGCGGGCAGGACATCGACAAGGACATGGTGGAAACACTAGGGAAGGATTCCCCTTCCTATTCCACAGTTAAAAAGTGTGTGGTGGAATTCAAGAGCGGGAGTCCCTCTGTCCAAAGTACCCCTCGCAGTTGAAGACCAACAACTGCCTGTAAGGAGGAAAACACAGCAATCCAGGATCTCATAACTGTAGATAGAAGTATGACAGAACGTTTCATCGCAGAGAAAATGGGCTTATAACAGGAACGTGTTGGACACATCCTAACAATTGTGATGGACATGCACAAGGTGTCATGTCGGTGGATCAGGAGAATGTTGACTGTTGAACATAAACGTGAGATACACGTTATGTCTGCCGCAAACTTGACCCTTCATGAGTCAGATAATGTGAAACTTCTGGAACGTTTTGTGAGCATGGACGAAATCCATCGCTTTCAGCCAAAGTCCAAGGTGCAATCAAAACAGTGGGAACGTCCATCCTCCTTCACCTCAAAATGTTTAAGTCAGTCCCATCAGCTGGTCTCTGTTTTTCGGGATGCGAATACCTAAGAAATGGTGGAACTGTGCGTATTATGCTGCTCAACTGACGCGTTTGCAGGAGACCATCAAGGCGAAACGTCCCAGAATGATGATGAAGCGTGCTCTTTTACACCAAGACAACGCACCTGAGCACTGTCTGCTATTGCAATGTCTGTCATCGACTCGTGTGGCTTCGAACTGCTTCCACATCCTTCCTCCTCGCCAAATTTAGCTCCCTCAGACTTTCATCCAGGGCTGTAGTCGAGGGTATACGAAGGTATGCAACCTATACCTCCTGATTAACCTTATACATTAGTGTATACCTTCTGCAAAGATACGTGTACCATCAACTTCTGTTTAGTTTATTTATTTAGTTTCGTAATTACCCCGGTGAGATTATTAGTCAGATACTTTTGGTTCCACTTGATCGGGAACAAAATGTTGAGAAAGAAAATAGAGTATAATTACATGGTGCGTGTCAGCATTTTATCGCAATCTGTTGACTATAATAATAATTTTGTAGAAGTGTGCATAGAGTAAAGTCAATTTGAGCAGAACTTTTGTTCACCTGGGAGGCCTCTTACTCCCAGTTTTACAATCGACCGCTATGCTTCTAGCAAGAGATAAGTTTAGGCCAAGGCTTAATTTTGCATTGCAAATTATGACTTGGCCTCAACTTAGTGCTGGCTAGAAGCTTAGCGGTTGATTGTAAAACTAGGGGTTAGTATAGGTCTTGAGTAATATGAGATTTGACTTATGTTTTCAAAAGCAAGGTAGAAGTTTGACTTTTCGGTATATGGAGTGTCTCAAAACGGATGGAGCAAGTGAGTCTTACTGATTGCTAACTGATATAAATGCTTCGTAGTTCTGCAAAAGTCTCAACAATCTTCTTGTTTCTCCTACCCTCAATACAACAAATTATGAATATAATTTCACTGTTATTGCCTCACTAGAATATATATAATCAAAGAATTTGCGTTTTGTTGTTGTTTTTGTTTTTGTAGAAATTAAATTATTTTATCCCTATATTTAATAGAAGCGGATTAAATTTTAATGGAAACATAGTCTCCGTTTAAAAATCCATAAACTATATAATTCGCAGCGTATACCCTGTGAGCATTCTGGGACTACAGCACTGCTTTCATATGTTCCCTAAGCTCAAGCACCACCTAGTTTTCACCAACTTTTCATCATATGATGACGTCATCGCCGTGGGGGCGGACAATTTTGACATAAAGATGAAACGTTCTACAAGGAACGCAAATTGGGCCTGCTGCACCGGTGGCTAAAGTGTGTGGTTCAGAAAGGGGATTATGATGAAAAATAACTACGATGAACGATTGAGATCCGGACAACCTTTCATTGATAAGCCGAGAACTTTTCAGTCGACCCTCGTGTAATGTCCATAAACTTTATCTACTTCGGACATAACTACAAGCACATTGTTCAAAAGTATAGAACAAAAAAATTGAATGTCGGGAAGCTCCTTACCCTGTAAGTAAGGAAAATAAAACTGTAGCCCTTCTGCCAGGCGAATAGAAAACTTTTTAAAATTCCTAAGCCAATAAATAACATTCTTTGTTCATAAAGATTAGACCAAACGAGAGAAGGCGAAATTGGAATTTCCGTTTCGCCGAAATCTAATATGATATTAAGAACCTGATTTAAATTGTTAAAAAGCTAAACCGAAATAGGAGAGACAGGAAATTTTCCCCTTGAACCACATCTGAAATTGGCAACTTCCTGGTTTCTTGGCGGCTGTACATCGCTCGCTTATGCTTTGTCAATGAAGATATGAAATAAAGGAATTTCGTGAGTTTGGCTGTAAAATGCAGTTAACTGCATATCTCTACCTAGAACGGAACGCGATTTATGATGTTTTATAAGGAAAAAAGTATGAACACATTGTATCAAAATTATGCCTTTTTTCCTTGCATACACATTTTCCTGTATTTCGTAAGTAAAAACAATTAACCAAATATTACTTTACATAATATCCAACTAATATTAGTTTGTATTCTGAGACTAACTGAAGAACTGATTCACAGTAACCCACATAATGCCAAAGATAATAAAATGTCATTTTAATTGATATAAGTAAATATCTTATGTAGAAAAAGTACAATATCATGGTCTAAAATTCTAATAAAATTAAAGAAAAGCGTGAAACATGTTCCCTGATCGACAGCAGAGAAGGTAAACTTAAAATATTTTCGTCAAAATACAGTCTTAATAACATTCGGTATAAAGTCGTAATCTACTTATACAAAACTCAAGGCATATTTTTGACATCACGTAAAATCGGTTGGACTGATTGTAGCCAAATTTGGCATGATGGTAGTGGACGATAGGCCGATGGTTATACTCCTATTATACTTTAACCTGAAAAAGGTTTCCATGGCAACGAGACTCTAACAAACATATTTTTTCGCGCATCATGTGAGAACAACTCGACCTGTTGCAACCAAAATTGGTATGTTGATAGATACGACAAGCATTCATGTTTTAGACAGAGTCCATTGTTGAGATTTCTAGTTCTTATCTATATTAGTTTGGGGATATAATTTTAGAAAGTAGATTAACTTATTAATATATTTCTGGAAGTTCAATGCATCTGAAAATTAATTGTAAAAGCTGTAAACTATTTTTCATTTATAACCTTGATATGGTTCTTCAACATTTAAAAAAAATGTTAGTTTAAATTGCAATTGATTTATTTTTACACATTTTTATTTTAACATTTTTTCTCGTTTTAGAGATAAAGTTAAGAAAGCCGGAAATTGGATTGAAACAATCATGAGTTCACGCTTCAGTATTGATTTGCAATTTTCTTCGAAGAGTTAATGAAGATTTACGAAAATAATGGGAATTTTATTGTACCAGTTATAGACCTATAAAAAGACAGCAAAAGCGAAGCCCACATTTAACAGTCTGACCACGAAACCTTCGTTTTTATGGCTCTCAGTGCCCAGCGAGGGACAAAACTGTTAATTGGACTTGTTGTGGACCAAATCATCATGGCGAAACCAAAAGAAAAGTAGCCAATAGCTCAGACTCTCTGTCTCTCTTTTTCACAAATATCGACATTTATATCTGTTGTAATTGGCAAGTGGGAAAAATGCTTGAAGATCCCTGCATATAAACCTTCCGATTAGACTATTAGTACCCAACTACATGTGCATTATCTTGGACAAATTGCTTCATCTCTTTTTCTTTTAGCTTTTCTTGTACCTTTTTTCTACATGAGAGAGAATCTCTCCCTTCGCATCATATTTCCTTCTAGTCTGTACTGTAAGAGATTAGGTACAGTGGGTTATTTCCTTCTTAATCCCATAAGGGATTATCTAAGCTATAATATAGTCTTGTAGTAGTATTAATCAAGCAATAGTCCATTTTCGTTTCTCCATCCCTCTCACAAATTCTTCTTTTCTCCCTTCTTTTTGAATTGGTGTTATTTCTTCTGTCTTATGTCCTGTATCTCGGAGAGCCTTGTCTACTTACTTGTCAGTCTCTCTTTAGCTATGTCATCAAACCTGAACGATCTTCCCTTCATGTGTTCTCTCTCCCTTGGGAGACTGCTTCTGGCTCGTTCTAGTATCTTGTCTATTCCACCTATCACTTTTCGCATGGTCATCCAACAGGGAAAATGGCAATGAAACAGAGAGAGAGACACACAGACACAATGTTGAAACTTGTTTGCTGTCTCCATTTTGGAACCGATGAAATTTCGTACTAGTTAACTTCACGTTCACTGTTTTCATCCAACAGTTTCTCTTGTGTTTACTGTCTGCCATCTAATAAGAAGTAATAAATTCAAGGTGATTATTATCAATTATACCTATTACGAAAAAATAGAGCACATTGATAGTATCTTTATTTTAAATTGCAAACAATGAGCTCTTTATTTTATTTCCAAATGAATCAAATATAGGAAGTTCTAGCCTAAAAATAAACAAAGAAAATGGTTCTTAATTCACTTTCCCTACAAAAATGTATCTCTGTGAAGAGAGATAATATTACAACAAAATGGACCAAATGGGATGGCTTAGCGGAAGAGAACTCGTCTTACAAATGCTGAAATGATACCTTGAACTAAAGCCTGGATCTTCCATTTCCTTATTAGTAAAGTGGATATAGTAAAGTTATACGCTAAACAGCTATTTGTTAGACAATTCTAAAATTGTCACAAAAAACTGTTTATATTATTAATGTTAAAACATTTAAAGAAACGACTTTTCTCATGTAATATTTGATCTAAAAAGCATTCAGTAAATATGTTGCTTCAACCACATCCGGTTTCATTATTTAATGTCAAGCTTAATTACATTGACATTTACAATAAAAAATAAACTGGCGTCAGTTTACTTTGGTCTTTACCAACACATTTTTTTTTATTTATTTGAAAAATACAAAAGTACGATGCAAACTTCAAAGAAAATATCTCCAAATAATGCAGTTAATAGTAGCTATTCTCTACATTGATTGAACTTGAGCACTTCCTTAAAGAAAACTTTCGTGAGATAACTTTATTCATCGTAAGATTAGGAGAAAGAAAAAGATGATGATGAAGAAGAAGATTGAATCACAAATGACGTCCGGGTCAAACCTCATCCATTAGGCACCTGCCTTAGCCCCCTACGACCCACCCCACCATTCTCTCCCACAAAGAGAAAAAGAAGCAATAGAGGGCGAAGAAATTGAATGGTAAGGAAGAGAAGAGTACACAGCCCAAAGTGATTACCTTCGGAGGAAGAGCACAGTGGCTATATTGCCTCTGTTCTTTTCACCCATTCAAATCTACAGATGAGAAACGAAAAAAGGGAGAAAGGAGCAAGGAATAAGAAAAAAGTTATCGGTGTACCTTACTATCCAAAATTTTAAATCAGGGTTGCCAGACGTGAATTTTATTTACTCTTGTAATTCAACCTTTTCTCATGTATTGAGATACTGACCGGTGTGGCTAGTTGTCAATATTTAAAGTCGCTTCAATACGCACCGCATCTGCTTTGTCTCTGATAAGCGAAATATTTTTGTATACTTTGGTTTCAAATAGTATAAACAATCGGGAGGACAATATTAGAAGAGATGGAAAAGCGGTAGGTTTTAGTGATAGAAACTGGCTTGATCTTGCCCGGACATAATACAATGGCGAACGTTTGTTATCGTGGCGATGACTTTGATGATTCCGAAAGCCATAGAGTTAGAAATTGCTAATGGCTCCTTGGAGTAACAGTTAAATTTACTTCAGCATCATATTGACCTTACTCTTAACGATTTCATCACCGGATTTGGGATTCTTTTCTCGCCCGATTGGTCACTGATCCTACTCTTTCTATTAAAAAAAAATACCGGAAAAGTCTCGCAAGGCTGTAACGGAAGATTTTAAGTTGGCGCCCAAGTTACCCTTATAGCTCCAAAGGTTGGTATTTTACCAGTCACCATCATGATATGATCATCTTTTATCATCATCTACGGTTTGGAACAAAAAGGGTTCATTGTGGCTTTTGAATCACCCGGTACATTATTTTTAAACAAAATAAAATTTTAAGTCGTCAGCTAGTACGTACAACACATATTTTAAATATCTTTGATATACCAACTATTCTGCCGCTTTATTATAAAATTGTAAACATTGTGTTCAAATAAGCATTTTCTTGATGTGAAATTGTACAACAGAGGGAGCAACCATACCGCATCTTTTAATGGAAAGTGACGCAACTGAAAATTTAAAATTTTTCGTAGTGTTGGCTAAAAAACATTAGAGAATCATTTTTATTTGATAAAAAGGTCACCTTTCCCTTTGACGGATCTTAAATATTGCTTCTCAAGTAAAATGTCACTTCTTTCATAACCCTGCAAAATTTGCGATATCACTTTTCTTGAGAAGGTGCGATATCTTTATTACTCACATAGGGTTGCAGAAGGATTAGGAGTGAACACCAATAGTAAGGCGGTGGGATATAAACCTTTGCACTCTGGTCTCTCTGACGAGGTGTTCTCTCGTCTAGCTGACACATATCAAGTTAATTTTGTGACTGTATAGCAAATTAAGGTCGGGATTGCTGTTAAAAGTTATATCCATCACTTAAAATCTCTGAGAAGTCCATGAATTTAGAATTTATAGCTTACACACGTTTTGAAGTTATTTGGCATATTCCCAGTACCATTTTTATGAAATAATGGCAACCCTGTCGATTTTTCCTTAGTAATGGGAGAAAAAGCTTAATAGCTGACTTCCTATTCTTTTCAGTGAACCAAAGGAAGAAGTAGAAAAGAGAGAAACAAAGGAGAAAAACCCAAAAGAAAAAAAAAACAATAGAAAGTTAGAAAAGGCACGGGATGCCTGTATGCACATTGTCTAAAAAGGAATGTCAGGGGAAAGTGAATTGGTAACCATCTTCCCTTGTGCATATCTTTCACAGGGGGAAATCTAGGGAGGAAAAGAGAGTAAGACAGAGAAATTAATCAAAGACTCATGCAAATGATGCGCTCTTCCACCCACAAGAAAATGCAGTTCAATTTATCCCTCTCCCTTTCATCTCCTGCATATACGCGTATA
The DNA here is from genome assembly GCA_022664845.1 of Lepisma saccharinum. NCBI lineage: Eukaryota > Metazoa > Arthropoda > Insecta > Zygentoma > Lepismatidae > Lepisma > Lepisma saccharinum. Next base: position 17,355 of record JAGDQP010024030.1, on the reverse strand, counting down.
TATAAAATTTTATATATATATAAAAATATGGGTGGTCTTGAATGACGAGTATTTGCCGCTCAAATATTTGGGCTTTTAGGTCTTCTTGGAAAGAAAGAACAAGAAAGGAGGTATATATATATGGCATGTTGATGGTATAAGCGATTGATAATGATGATGGTGATGATAGAGATGGAAAGTTTAAAGTAGTTGAAGATTTTTTTTTAAAAAAAAGTACCTTTTAAGTAACTGACAAGGAGGAGGGGAGTGTTAGATACAGAAGAAGCGACGATACTTTCTGCGTGATGCATGTTTAGCGTTCGTTTGTACTTGAAGTTGCGACCGTTGGAAAATTCAAGGAAAAGTAATGCTTTAAACATTACGGATATAATTATTTTCTTATCACGAAGAGCGGTAGTTCTTCGAGTGACTCTAAGAAACGAGTCTGTTAGGGGCACTCACATATATATACAACTAATTTCGGATCTAGAGAACTATAAGCCCGATTTTGATGCTTGAACTTGCATTTGAAAGCTCTTTGCCATACTAAGGCACAGAAAGAAAAAAATATCAGTAGTACCTCCCTGGGCCCCCCTAGGGCGGTTCGAAAAAGAAATCAGAATTTCACATTTCTGGTGATACTACTGACCCCATACCATATAGGCGACCGAAACATAGGGAATCGTAATCTACTCTTCATTACCTTTCAAACGGTGTATCACACGTCAAAATCGGTGAAAGGGGTTTAAAAGTTATGACTTTTTTTTTTTGGCACGATCACAGAATTTTCACAAATGATAGAAAAGGGCCTCTGTCATTCTGTCTTTCTTTTTGCTTTAGCAAAAGATGGGTTGGTACCAGGGGGTTTTGAGGGTCGATTGCGGACCTTATAGAGACAAATTGATGCTTATTTTTTGATAGGTGTTACCGTTTTCGAGATACGATGCCTACCATGGTCCAATATCCACTTTTTGTATGAAGACTATGCTTTTTTTTAATAGGCAGCCTTACAAAATAAGTGATACCAGTACAAGAACCCCTTCGGGGTAAAGAGAAGAGTGACGCAAGAATTCTACTTACAAAAGAAGTGATATCCATTTTGCGAGTGACTTTCTTTGTGTCACTATATGGGAAGGAAGGATACTAAGTCTCTTATTTTTATTACGAAGGAAACAATTCCGCCATAGTGACAAAGAAAGTCACTCAGAAAATGGATATCACTTCTTTTGTAAGTAGAATTCTTGCGTCACTCTTTCTTTTACCCCGAAGGGGTTCTTATACTGGTAAATATAATTACTAAAAGTTATATTGAATAAACAGATCTTCCACAATTTTACTAATGAACTGTTTTCTTCTTTAATAGAAAGGGTTAGAAGTCCTTCCATGGCTTGCATATAGTATGTAACTCAAAGTTGTTTATATTCGCAAAAATAATATTAGAAATATTATTTCTTAGTTGCAAATATGAGAAAGTAAATACATTAACTAATTAAACTTACATTTCGGATTTGAAGGTAGGTGACAACTTGACAACTGTGTATATTACTTGCAAATAAGAGGAATTGCAATCTGTAATATACTTAATTATTTATTTTACATTTCATGATTGAGGCACGTTATTCAGGCAAAATATATGTGAATTCTGCCTATTAATTGCAAATAAGAGGATGTCACTAGAGACTTGAGACGAGACCGAGACTTGCTTTTCAAGACTCTCGTCCCGATTGAGACTAAAAGAATTTTCTATAAAAGTCGGTAATATTAATTTAATGTTTACATTTATGTTTTATAATAGAAGGAGTCATGTGAAAACTAGATTCCTTCTGATAAATTTTATTTAACATGTTATATTGTAGTTTTAAAATATAACTAGATGTCTTATATGTAGTTAAGTTATCAATGCCAAAGTATTTCCTGTTGTCTTTCAACAATAATATAAATGTATTGGAGATTGATTCGAGAACAGGTAAATACAGAAATTTATGTTTCTTCTGCGAATTTTCATCCTCATGCTTTCTTCCTGCTGATTGTCTTTTACTTGTGTTAACACTCTCCCATTTATATAAACTTCTACTAGACTGATCCTGTAAAGACTGTAAAGCATACGTCACGAAGTCAAACTGTCCAAATTCAAATATAGACCTAGGTCTTTTCTTACAGATTTTAAAAAAAAGGTGGAAATATTTTTGCAATCCTAAACGATACTTTAGAATAGATGGAGATAATCTAACGTTCTTAAAAAATATATACTTTTCTATGTATAAGGAAAAAGGAGGTCGGAGCTCAGTCGCGGGACTGTGAACCTGTGTTACCGCCAGGTTTCAGCACCGAACGTCCGATTTGGATGATCTATGAAGTCTTGAACTCGTCTCACCGAGACTTTTTTTAACGACATCTCAACCACAATCACTTTTGTAGTCCTAGTAGTTCCTAAGTTGAAAATTTTTAGGGGCAAATCGACACTCCATTTCTCGGGACCTACTCATCAAATTTAGGTTATGTATAGGAGTTTGAACTCTTCTCGTTGATACCTTACCAACGACAGCTCAAGCACATTCGTAGTCCTAGTAGTTCCTTAGTTGAAAGTTACTATACCTGGAGATGATACCCTCATCTCCGGACTTACCAATACCCTGATCCAACCTGGATGATCTATACGAATTTGACTCGTCTCAACGACATTTTTCTAACGACACTTCAACTATCTTCTTAGCCCTTGTAGTTCCTGATTTGAACGTTGTCGACAGAAGGACATATAGGGAATGTAATAGAGTAGGTAGTATGCCTTAGATACAGTAAAATAATTTTCATCTATTAAGTTATACTTTGTTAGGATTGTTGAAATGACATTTTAATCTGATAAGAGGGCGCATTTGAAATACCAATGTGCTTATTCCAGTTTATGAGATTCGCAATACGCTATTATTTGAAAGTAGCGCGTACGGAGAACACATTTGTCTCTTCTTTCCGCTTTAATGTATGGTGAAGCTGTAATCTATACCTATGAACATGCGAATTGATTGTTTTAATCAGTCAAGAGCAGTATTGTAAACAAATTAATTCGTGTGGAATTTAGTATTTAATTATTTTTAACGTAATAGTTATTCATTCAATGTAAATATAATTTAGAAATAGCAAAAGTTTAATGTTACGTATACCAATTTCGCATTTGTGGTATAACATGGATCCGCTTCAATAATAGAAATATTTTCATCTATCTTATTTATTGGTATTCTATATTTACTAACTAAAGAATCACTTTAATTTATTCCTTTAAAATCATAATATTTTTTTCTCTCGGTTTCAGAATATTATTTCTAATTCTAACCAAAAACTAATAATGTAACAAACTATAATAACTAAATGGTTAATATTATTCTTGTTCTTGTGCTGAAATCGGAAAACCTGCGTATTCGTTTCAAATGAGTCAAAAGACGGCATCTTTTTAAAGTCTATCGTCTTTCGAGACTCTCGAGACAAGACCTAGACTAACATGTAGAGACCGAGAGCAAGACCGGAATTTTCAGGTCGAGACAAGCCCAACACCAAGAATGTCTTAAAAATTCAAGACGAGAACGAGACTGATGTCAGTCTCGTTCTCGTCTCGTCTCAATACCATCCCTAATTGATTGCAAGTTAGTGGAAATACGAACTGTTATTACCGACTGTTATTCATTTATCATTTATTTGAATTCAACCTTTGGGTTGAAGCTAATCATAAAAGTGAAAAATATGAAAGATTCTTTCTATTAGTTACAAATAAAAGGAAGTGAAGATTTAAGTTTATTTGAGTTATATTTCAATGTCCAAGTCCGTCTCTTATGAGCAAAATGATATTGATTATCTCTGTTTGTTGTAAATAATAGGGAGTGGATACTATTATTTCTTTATTTGAGCCGAATTTCAGGGTCGAAGCTCTTCACAAAGGTGAAAACATACATACAATTCTTTCTAGTCTTACAAATAAGAGGAAGACTTATAAGTGGGGCTCTGATAGTTATGCATATTGCATAAACATATGCATATTACAACGAATTTTTGGAAAATTCATGTTACATATGCAAATGCATATAAATACTGTAGATGTCCATTTTGGGTCGCCGTTCACGAGGTTGCAGGTTCGAATCTTGCCCGGAGCATGGGTATTTGTGGACTTTGATAAAGCACTGCAGTTGTGCAATCAAGACGAGCCGAAGACAATAGTTACAAAAATGGATCATACTTATTAAAATGAAATATGCCTGCTCTATGTTGTCATTCACTTTGATCAGAGAGTATGTGAATTTTAATGTATTTGCTTTGAATAAACTCAATTTTTTTTAAAGAAAAAATAAGGAAAAAGGCGTTCCCAGCTCTCTGTACTTGTTTCTCTCTGACGTTCTTTTGTAAGTACATTTTGGCCTGACCTCTCTCAACCTCATCCTCCAGCACGGAATCTGCCTTCGACCTCCACTTAACCTCCCCTCCAGCTCTGATCTGCTCCTCGAACTCCACCTAACTTTCCCTCCAGCACGGAGTTCGTCACCGACCTCCACTCGACATCACCCTCCACATTCGAGGGTAAGGTCTAACCTCCGGAGGTTGACTATTTCTGATAAATGGATGTACCGAACTTGCGCAAATATTCACTTTCTAATCTGTTGACACAGATAAAGCCTTAATGAGCCGGTGAGAAAATTGGAAATTGTTGTGCAATGTTGTCATAATTACCATAAGCATTTCGACTTTTAAAAGTAGTCACCTAGAACGCAAGTCGCTACTAGGTCAAAAAGTTTATTTTCGTTTGAAAAAAATACAGTTATGGATGACAATAGCATGTTCAGTTATCGCTGTTATATATTTGTCTACACTGTACCGTTATACACATACAATGCATAAAATATTCCAATCACATCCTAGAAAATTATGTAGAAGATGATTGCAAGTAAGTAGCGCCGTTTGGAATTTCATCTATAGTAGCGCATTCTTCAATTCCATTTGGTCCATGTAAATTGCACTACACTAATTTGATCTTGAGTTTATGTTTCTTAAATTAATAAATAGAATAAACGAATTTCCAAACACAATTGCTGACTTTCTTTTTTAACGTCAACTATCCAAAGACAGATTTAGCATATCTGACAATGTGAGGTGAATCGTCAAGTTGTTCAGTACTTATCCTACTGAAAAAAAAATGTCCCAGTTTGAACCAATATTGATGGACGTGTCTATTATACCAACGTGGTAATAAGGAACAATAAATTCTTATAAATTATATATTTCCTTTCAATGCAACCAAAAATTATTGTGAAAATTTCTTATGTCTTCATATAAGACGCAAATTAAAATGTGCTTTTTGATAGTTCTAAACAAGTTTAGCAGGACCTGTTTTGCTAGGTACCATTTGCCTGGTAAGACTGAGGGAAACCCTGGAAAATCCCAGTCAAGATGGTCGGCGCTGCGAATAGAACCAACGATCTCCCGTATGTCAAGTCAACGCTCTACGAACAGAGCTAACTCGTTCGATAGAGTTACAGAACAAGACTATATTTTTTGCCTCTTATTACCTGACTCTCCTTGTAAATTTCCGGAATTTTCGTACATTTGATGTCCCGTCATAACGCTACAATAGTGTGGCATTTCCAGTTGCTGTGTATATGTTCTAGTGTTTCTCTATAAATCGTTAATGATTGTGTGCGAACCACTTTTTTTTTTATTTATTTCCACCTGACATGTGGGCGTCTGTACCATCTGCGCTGCGTCGGACAACAAATGGATCAGAAGCATTTCATAGAGATTACAATAGTCAATTTTACTTCCCCGCTCCTGATACGGTGATTTATGTATAAATCACAAAGGATATAGGTATATCTCACAAAGGAATGGCGTTTTAACATTTTATTCCGGTGCAAAGTTCCATTATTTTTTTTTCTGAATCCTGTTGTTGGCAACTTCGCAGTACAAATTTTGTGCAATTTCAGCACTTTCTGCTTCTCGTTAATAAGTGTCAGAGTGCAGAGATTATCAACAATCTTATCTTTAGAAAATTGCGCAAATTCGTTGCAGCGCTGATAAATACCTTGCATATTTTAGAACCAAAGGCCTAAAACTTTAATAATAGATGACGTGAGAAATATACTGAGCATGCTTGAAGATTCTACATACCTACAGACTGGAATATAACCGCGGGGTGGGTCTGGACCCTCACCGAAATTCAATTTTTTTTGTAAAATTAGTATAAATTTAGGCCTAATTATGAACATTTCGTACACATAGCAAGGCATCCCCAAAGAAACTGGTGGATCTTCTCCGAAACGAAATTCTGCATACGAGATATGGGCAGCCTATAAATGACCTTGAGCTTGATGTGTCAGATATTGTCTATCTTAAATATATTGTATCTAGTGAACTAGAACGAGTTCTCTTGGACTGCAAAATCATTATTTCCACTACAGAAGTTGTTTCAAGTTTAAAAATTTAAACCGCTATATCGTAATCAAGTGAATCTTGATATGTAAGCAGTAACTGGAATAAAGCGTTTACGAGAAGTAAAAATGTTTTCGAATGTGTATATTTGCATATTTTGCTCTTTCAGTGCATATTTTTAGGTATTTTCAGTTCATAACTATCCGTGCCCTACTTATAGATAAATATAGATAAATACAGTATTAGGTATATGAAAGGAAAAAAGTGTATAAAGAGTGTGTGTGTGTTTTGCACGTGAGGTGTGCATAGCTTGATGTTAACTTCGATAACATTAGATGCGGGGGTGATGGACGGAAAATGCGGCGTTGGACCAACACTTCGTACGACCAACAGCCTCTCAAGCAGAAAGAACTGACGTACGACCAATACCCCAGGGCAAAAAACCTGTGTTAGTCAGTAGATATCGTGTAAGAATGTTAGAAAATTGCGGATGCATAACTTACATGACATAGTGATGACTTGGCGTGGTTGTTGAGCCACGTAGGTGATTTGGCAAGACGACGTGTGTGTTGAGGTCCCCTAACGCTGATGTTTCTACAAAATCGTGGGTGAAATTTCGCGCGGAAAAGTCGATGATGGCGTCATAGCAGACGTGGCTCAGTTGAGATGTGAGTTGATTGACCTTTGGTTGTAGTCCGTGCACGTTGTTTGTACATCTATTGTTAGAATAAGATGGTGAGTGATGTTGTTCGTGGTTGCGATGACGTTATGCAAGATTGGAAAGTTGGGGAAAAACCATTTGGCGTTTGGAAATTCCCATCATGTCATAGTGGTCATTGGCACAGTGTATTGTTAAGTAAGATGTTTGATTTAGCTGACCCCAATTTTGGGGAGGATAAATATATTTTACTATGTTGGTACGTAAACTATTGCAAAACAAGATGGCGGAGGTGTACGGTAGGTAAGGTGCGTAAAGGCTCATTCCTCTCTGAGATGAGCAAAGGATTGTGCAAAATCATTGACGTCATGGCGGGGGTACAAGTGAGGACTTGAGGTCAAGATGACATTGGACATTGACAGGAGAGCAAGTTAGAAGTAGATTCAAAAACATTCCATTAACATTAGACAAGACAAACGTCAAACGAATAAGAATAACCAGAAGTTAACAAACAAACAAGGAAACGAATCAAGGTGGACATTCCTTAGAGGAATAACAATAACCAAAACTGAACAAACAAACAAATGAAACGAAAGGAATCAATGGTATATACATCATTATAAAGAGAGGGGGATGAAGAAAGAGGTGTCTTAATATTGAATTAGTTTATGGTATCAGCTCTGATGGAGCGTTACCTTTCAAAAATCAAAATGCACTTTATGCTTTGATTGTAGTTGGGAGGTGTTCGTTCTTGTTACCAATACTGTTTATTCTTATATAAATTGAAGCTCCGGCTTTTACTGCAGTGATACATTTCTATCATAGACTCTTCTATATAAATTTCAAGGCAGCTGATTCCAATCGTGGGCGTATAGTGACGTAATAAACTAATAATCAATAGCCCAGATGCCTGCTTTAAAGGACCTCAGAACTGGAGGTAAGGCGACACTTGGTATTTCAAAATAACTCTCAGCCTAGGGGACACAAGATCCACCGGTGAGTTATGCCGCTTGACAGAAGAAAACAACGGTAATTCGCTTAAGAATTTTATTAGTCTGTGAGGACACAAGATATTAAAGATCTGTTTGACAAATGCCCGACAACAAAACTTACATAATTCAGGTAAACTAAATATATAAATGATTCCAAGTTTGTACAAGATCTTGTGACTAAAAGTATTTACTTTCAACGTTAAGCATTTGGTAATGTGACATAAATAATATCGAAATCATTCTAATCTTAAGTTTCCATTCATAAAATGCATAATTTTCCAAATGTTGCTATGTCGTTTTTTAACATGTAAAAAAGCCTGCCATCTAAACAATATTATTCATACTGTTATATCAAATAAATTACAAGTCACATGGAATTTCTCGCTGCATCGTCCAACATAATGTGCAATTGCGGTATCAGCCAAAACCTAAGAGCATAGGCTAGGAGGAAAAAACTAAACAATTAAAAGAAACTATTTACAAACTTCAAGTTCTCATGCAAATATAGGTAACATATATATTAGTGCTGTGCATAAGAGTTCGTAACCCAGAAGTTATCTTACAAGCATTTTCGCTTAAACTTTAAATACACTGTTGCGTTAGGTTACGTCATGATAAGTTGTTTTCTGGTAAACATTTTCTCATAAATATTTAGTGTTAGATTTAGCTAGAAAAGTTATATTATTTCTCACTATAACCGCAAATCAATTACCCGAGCCTAATTAAATGTAAATCCAAATGTATTCCACAATTGGTTGCCTTGTTTTTTTCTTACGTAACGTTTTCCAAAACTAATTTCAGAAATGTTTAAAGGTCGTACGTTATTAAACAATAACTTAATTACACAACCTTCCATCCGTTGTCCAAATTTCTATATAACCAAAAGCCAGTCTTCCTGTTGTTTCCCTGTCATGCTCCGTTTCATTCGTTTCAATATATATTACTTCAAGTTCTAGCATGTTTTCAATAGGACATATATTACAAAAAACAGATAAGAAATATGGGACAGACTATAATTATTGCACTGTTTTATGATTTCTATAGTTTAAGTAAACAAATACTTGGATTGATTGTTCGCGAAGCATTCGGGAGGTCGTAAGTTTAATTGCAACGGCCAACAATTATTACTGTTTATTTAAATACAATTACGTACTGCAAATGCAGAGATGACACCATTATCATACACTCTGGCCATCAGCTTCCCCTAATCATTTTCCCTTATCGTAGTGTCACCCTTTAATATCTATAAAGGTAAGAAATAAGATTGTACTTAATATTATTATATGATACTGTATTAATACTACAACTTCTTTCTTATTAAAACCAGTACGTTGTATTCTGCAACATAGCATGGACGGGTGTAAACAACACATATTTCGATTTAATCTTTTCACCTACAAATACGAAAGATTATAAAATTATAACCAAACATAATAACGACGATGGAAGATCTCTCTTTATTAAACGTGAGTTTACAATACGATATTAACATCATCAAATTTCAAATGCTACAGCGTATGTCAAGAACTTATTTCCATTTGAGATAAGAAGCTTACTGCTCAATACGGACCATATGCCTTCTCATTGGATTAGTATTTTAGTTTGCAACGATGGTTTACTGAAATTTCTGATGCGTCTCAATGTACGCAAACTGTGAAAATATCTGTAATATTATTAAAAAGGTATTTGTGTATCATAATTTTGCTTTATTAAATGCTGATGTTATTTTAGAGTCCATATTACCCGGATGTATACTACATTTTAATTTTAAAACACAATAAACTATTCCATCACTTTGTTCTTTGGTCTTGAACTAAGATCCAGTCTAATGGTTTAAATAATCAACAACCTACTTTTATCAAACGTTTCATATATAAAAGAGTATTGCATGCTTTTTGCCTGCCATTCAGTTATCTTATTATGTATTAAAGCGAACAGTCTAAACACTAAAAAAGTTACAATATTTTTTTAGTAATTGTACGCAAAAGTTTTATTTCTATAACATTAAACCTATCAATTGCAAATTTTATACTTTCCATGGTTTTCTGTTATACCTATGTAGTTTGAAATAAATCTTATTTCTTTCATTAGTAATTGTTTTATTTATCTCTGTACCATTTGTTGTTCATTAAAAGACAAACAAATTAGTATACAGCATTGTGAGTAGTATAAAAATGTGGTCTATTCCACCATATAACTATCCTAATATAATAATTACAAATACAAAAAAAATATTCACTCGAAGTTCAACTCAGTTGCAAGTAAAAAATAGTATGTTTTAAATAAGTACCAACACCATCCATTATAGCATAAAGTGTGAATCAAACAAAATTTAATATGCTAGTCTGAGTCTATGGGTTACAAATAATATTCAAAATTAAAACACAGTATTATAAATACTGTATACCTCATCATAATTCTAAAAGCACATAAAAATAAAACCCTTAATTATTTCACCTTACTATTTTAAGAAAAAACATCACCACACTATACATTACTTCGGTTTCGTTCACTAAAAATGTATTTTCCAATTCACTTAGATGTCTTCTCAATTTCAAGTAGTGTTTTTTCTACAAAATCAACAGTTTTCTATCACGTCTAATTTTCTTTTTAGTCTCAGAGTTTGTGTTAAGTTTATTTTTATTTCCATAGTACTAATCAATACATTGCCACTGCACAAAATTACACAGTTTACATAATATGATGTTATATAATTTGATTCAGTACGTTAAACTTTTGCTTGCAAGATTTCTCGCCCATTGTCCAAATGGATGTTTACCCGTTTCGCCAAACACCGATGAGAGTCAATAAAGTTAATTCTGGTATAACAATGCAACTTATTAAACAGTTCATAAAGCGCATGAACATAATTTGGATTCGTTATTATATGTAGTACATATTCGTTGTTCTCAAATTGTCCACAAGTACACTTCTCTTTTACTTCCTCAAACATGTAGTAGCACCAGATACACCTAAGATTGTTTTCAATGTCATAGTCCTTTAGCATTTCTTCCAAACATTCAAAATCTATAAAGTTAGGCTTACACCAACATGGATCTTGTTTCGTAATCACTTTAGCGTACCGTGATGCTTAACCATCACTAACTTCTTGACACAATGCTCACATCTCAATTATACCAAACTGTTTAGAGATATAGCTTTCCGTATAGGGGTTCCACCAAATATCCAAGGATTAAATACAGGATAAGGACATCTAACTCTCCTTGCATTGAAGTTTTATTCATAAAACGTGCCACTTGCTGATACCATAATTTTTTATGCATTGTTTTACATTCAAGAAAAACCAACGAAACTCTGCATTAAGTTCAGGATGTGTCCTTTTATAAATACTATACAAATCTTGCAATGTTATTGGATTAAATAGCAATTCCTCCGTTTTTTCTTTAAGAACGTAAGATTATTCTCTACGACACATATGAGCTGCATAAAGTGGGTATCCATTAAGCAATCTTCACATATCAGATATCGATTTAAAAATAATATGCACCGGCGTTACAAACCGATAGGTTCTGAGCCTGCCCCCACGCCATCTGTCCGCGCTTGGTGGAACTGCTTCCACCTCGGTGACGGCAGTGTGGTCAGCGCTGAGCGTCACCTAGCCATGAACTGGCGTATTAGACGGAGTGGCCGTCACGTGAGTCCCCATTTTTTTCACGGCGCTGGGTGAACACCGAAAAGTGAGTCTCCAGCCGAGAATTGAACCCGGAACCACGCGGACATGAGTCCAACGCTCTCACCACTAGACTATAGAGCCCCAAGATATCGATTTGCTTTATAGTTTTTTACAACACTGCCATAAAAAACATGTATGCGACACCTGAATTATACAATTACAAGATATTTCCTCCTCATCCTGAGTAAAAGCTAATTCAACACATTCACTTTTCATCTCTAATAATTTTGGAGGGTGTCTAATTCCATACACATTTTTAACATACTTGAATCTTCGGTTCCTAGTTTTGGGGACACGCACATACTTGAAGAACAGGCGACCTCCATTCTAAGTTTTGTGTTTCTGTTTATACACAGCGGATACACACTGTTCTCTAAGGGCATAGCATTTAAAAGGTTTTTCACAGTCACATCACTTTTCATAGGTAAGGAGGGACTCTGCGACCGCTCTTCAATATTTGATAAGGTTTGAGCAAAATTCTCGCTTCGTTCACTGCAGTCGAAACACTGTCACTTGAACACGAATGTTCTCCCCAAAGATCCATTATAAATAAACAAAGTTTCCTATCGTCACCAGGACACAACATTGTTCAAAGTGCTTAATTTATTCAATTAATTACACGTAATACTGTAACATAAAAATCCTCATACAGACTTTTCAATCTTAAACTTCCCTTGCCGTTTCTTCCAAACTATACACCATCATCCAACAAAGTTCAATTCACACTAACTTTAAAAAAAACAGTATCATAGGCCTTATACAAGAATATTTTTTGTGCGCAAACACACAATCGGTTTAAAACACTTCTGCACAGCTCACATCTCTAAACCTTTTATTTATTTCATCTACGTCATTTCATTTAAATTCACCATACTTCTAGTCTTAAGAAAGGTATTCGTAATATCATGACTTCTCATTACTCTGTTATTACCTAGAAAGTTTACACATTGTTTAACCTTTACTTAAAAGTACTTTTACTTCATCTTCATCCTCAAAGACACCACCTACAACAACCATGAATCCAATACTTGATCTTTCTTCAAGTACTCATCATTTCTAATTATTTTTGTATATGTAGGCAAAAACTTTGAGAGTTTAATGCTATTATCTGGATGCATCTCTAAAAATATTTCATAAAATTCCTTACAAGTACTATAATACAGTAAAGTCCCCACACAATTTCTCCCTTAGATTCCTTACAAATGCCAATGCACTTGTGCTCAGCTGTGCCCATAGGACTATGAATATAGCATGCTATACATGTTAGCGGCAATGGCGATTTCCTATGTTCTATGATACTTATTATACAATCAGGACTAACTTCCTGAGTACAACATTCACAAACTGCCATTACGTACAATTTCATCAGCACCTAGGTTCGAGTCCATTTGTTGATCATCTTTATAGGATCTGATGACCAATCACAATATGTTGTCTCTTTATTGGTTGACCAATAGAATCTCATCAAAGACAAATGTTTTAACGCACATTTGCATAAATCAAATACCATAAATTTTCCATGAATAACGTATTTATAAAATGCATTTGCGTTCATAGATGGCTCCAACAAATACTTTATCTAGCACAAAGAAGTGTGTTTATTAATAAATGAATCCAACTTCCAAACACTTCCGATCATAAAATGGCTATTCCACATGTCATCAGTGTCCTATTTTATTGATCTTTGATCTAAGCTATCGTACCAGTGTAATACTATTAAATTATTCCAAGTTTGTAAAATTTTATGTCATTAAAAGCATTACATGTTATTATACGTCATTGCCCTCAAGACACAAATCGACGAATTCTATAAAATTTTGTTCAAGTGTTGTACGTTCCCGTCAGCATGTTAAAGTTCCATTTGTGGTCTATAATAAACTTTTGTAGTATTTTTATGTACAACAAGTGTTATTCAATTTCCCTATGTTCCTATATCTAAATTTCATGTCAAAGTTCTTAAATATTTGCTCGTAATTCCAATCCAAATTCATAATAAAAACACTACATATTCAATTCCTGAAAAATACAATAAACAGCCTAATAAACAGTTAAATGTGTGTTAGCTGTAACTGAAAGAAGTCATGCTTCGATTCAAAGGTCAATCGAAAATTAAGAGCATTTCGTAGCTTCATAAACAAGTATATGCTATACTAGTTTCAATAAAATACAACAAACGGCCTAGTAGACGTCCAAATGGGTGCTAGCAGTAATTCAATGAAAGCTATGCCTCAATTCCAATTTCGAACCAAAAATAAGTGCATTTTTTAGCTTCAGAAACCAGTATATGCCATATTAGTTTAATAAGATACAACAAATCGCCTAATAAACGTCCATATGAGTGTTAGCAGTAAGTCAAAGAAAGCCATGCTTCAATCGAAATGTCAACCACAATAAGCACGTTTCCTGGCTTCACAAACCAATAGATGCTACATTAGTTTCAGTAAGATACAATAACGACCCAATAGACGGCCAAATGTGTGTTAGCAGTAACTCAAAGGAAGCTTTGCTTCAATTCAAAAGTCAAACTAAAATAAGATAAGATAATAGATCCTACATTAAATTTCGGCTGCAGGTTTGCGTCCTGGGATGTCGGTCCAACACATAATTATGTCACGGTACAACTTTCCGCCTCAGAAATATGTTATTATTCCTAAAACAAAAACTAAAGTATTTATTCCTCTCTTCACATATGTATTTATCAGTCAGCATTAGTCGAATGTTTCAATATCAGTCCAAGTATAATCCTCTGTATCCATCACTACTATACCACAACAGCTCATGGTTAAACTTTAAGGAATGGATCTGCCACAACGCAATGAAATCTTAACAGTTGGCGTAGGTTAAACTTTAGGAAAAGGATTAATCACAACACAAGGAAGTCTAAGAGTTGGATTAGGTTAAACTTTAAGGAATGAATCTGCCACAACGGAAAATAAATCTGAAGGTTGGAGTAGGTTAAGCTTTAGGCGAGAGATCTTCCACAATGCAAGAAAGCTGGCAGTTGGCGTAGGTTAAGCTTTAGACGATCCATCCGTCACAGCGCAAGAAATCTAGCAGTTGGCGTAGGTTAAACTTTAAATAATGGATCTACCACAACGCAGAAAATCTAAGAGTTGGGGTAGGTTAAACTTTATGCGAGGGATCTACCAAATCCCAAAGAAATATCTGTCCCTTCTTTTCTTACAGAACAAGTTAGTAAAACAATTATATTTATGTCAATTAGGTATTTCTCAATCAAAAATAACAATTTCATTTCACATTCTGTTTTTTAGATTATTCATTTTTGTTCTTCAACTTCTAATATCAGAGACTTCTCAGTCTACATGTTCTGTCTACCTTTTTTATTTCCTTTTTATTCACAAAACTAACTTGTTGCTGCAGGGGTATACAAAATTTGGTGATCATCAAGGTGGGTGGTCTCAAATGAATTGAGTAAAGGAATGTTGTGGAAGCAAAAGGAGTTTTTCAATTAATTTCTTCGTTCCTGTGGGCATCCGGTATGAATTTATTTGTGCAATGGAGGGGCAGTTCCGCTATTAATTTTTATGTTGTCTGCGAGTTTCCAACAACGGACGAGGTCAAAGGAGGTGGGTATAATTAGTAGAATTAATTTTTGCCTGCCAATGTAAATTCCCCTACGATGGAATTAATTTCTGTATGCAACCAAAGGGGGAGGGGTGGGTATATATTTAATGGATTGAATTTGTGCCTTCCAATGTTAATTCTCCTATGATGGAATGAATCGGCTGCGCAACTCTACTGAAACTGTACATAAAAGCATTCCGAAAATGTTGAGAAAATGGGCAATTTTAAGCGCACATCCACTAATGATTATACGTTTGTGGATTACAAATAAAGTACTTTAGTGTCTTCTGGACATTTTACAACAATATGGGATGGATTTCGAGTTTATTTTTTTAACTTGAATTTTGGGATTTTGTCCCAGTTTTTTTCGATTTCTTCCCACTGTGCGGCGGAGGCCCTCTTCGATACTTGGGGAACGTTTCAGTGGCACCGCTCGCCCCGTCCTTGCGCAACTACTGGGTCCAATTTTGTGTGTAACTTTGAACATACCTTAAGATCGTACTTGGATTAAGAGATTTTCCTTAAATATGGTCAAAGCAAGTGTACCCTAATAGCAACGAAACTTGTAGTAAGTTTGTACGAAGTTTGGCATTGTATTGCTGTAAACTTGCTACAATCTTTCAGCAAATGTGTTATTTAACTCATGAGGAATTTGCTACAAACTTTGCACGCTAAACTTGTCTTGCCAAATATCAAGCATATGGGGAAAACAGATTTCTAATGTCTAGACTTGGGCTCGAATCTACGATCTTCAGTTTTATTTGTAGTCGGAAATTCTATAGCTATCTTGTAGTCTGTAGTCGCTCCTAATTATCTTCGATTTTACTAGTCCTTTTGTCTTGCGAAGACAGTTTCTTAAGTAAATGCACTGAAATATAGGCTGAAATTCTTAACTGTGAAAGCTCATTGATCCTGTTTTAGAACTATGAAGCCTGCTTCGTTGATTTTTCGTAAGCGAGTTTCTTCAGGAAAATCATAATGATTTGTATACTTTCTTGCTCGGGTCGATGAGATGTTGCGTTTTCGGTCTTTGTATTGTGTATGATGAAAGAAATTAGTAATTTTCTAACTTGAATTGTTTAACTTATTTTCGGGAAATGCGTACAATTTTCAAAATTGTGTAAAATGTTGAAAAATTCAAAAGGAAGGAAAGAAGAATAAATACTTATAAGTACGAACAAAGAGAAGTTGTTAAAAATTCTTTTCTTTTTTAAATTCCGGCGTTCCAGCTAGTAATCCAAGAGCAAACATCACTGTTAGTTTATTTCTGTAAGGAAAAAATAATAATAGTCGAGACTTGCTTTAAACTGGCGTGCTATCTGTAAAATTCGCAGCCAGTTTGTTCCAGAAATGTCATCGACACGAACAGTACAGTACACATCATTATATTGTTTTT
>JAGDQP010024029.1:12730-23430 GCA_022664845.1 Lepisma saccharinum | reverse complement strand
TTTCACCAATTGACCCACCTTGAATTTTCAAATTTCGAAATGCATTTCAATCAAGATAAATAAGCTTTCATTTATAAAAGTTTCAAGCTGCGCTGGGACCAATTACCTAACTAAATTTTCAAATATTTGCTTTTTATGGGTAGAATATAAATTTATATTTAAATTTCATATTTGAATAAAACCCTCGTACATTTCTGTGGGTAATTATTGCCAGCGCAGCTTGAAACTTTTATAAATGAAAGCTCATTTATTCTTGAATAAAATGCATTTCGAAGTTTGAAAATTCAAGGTGGGTCAATTGGTGAAATGGGCCTTTGTTTGCCATTATTTGAAACTTTCTTATATTATGTATTTCAAATAACTCACTACAACAACAATAATAATAATAATAATAGTATTGATGATTATATATATAATATTTATACTGCTACTACTACTACTACAATAATAATAATAATAATAATAATAATAATAATAATAATAATAATAATAAAGGGAGAAGAAAAGAAAAAGAAGAAAATATGTGATTATTATTATTAATAATAGTATTAGTACCATACTACTACTACTACTACTAATACTACTACTAATAATAATATTTCTTAGCATATGTCTGCTAAAATCACCGTATTCTTGACGCCTGTACTTTTATTTTCCTTGTACTGGCAACATTGCGTTTGCATAGTAGTTTTTCACAATTGTCTGCTGGAATGTCAGCTAGAATTACCCGCATACTTACAGTCCGCTTTCCTGGGAAGTCCATTTTCGCCACTTTGCTAAATTCAAAATTAACTTTTGCTCCTTCCTCCGAAAATATGGCAAAATACCATGATAGTGTATTGTGCATCGAAGTGTTAAGGAGGTGAATATTATCATATCACCATTTTATGCATTGAAAACTTTATATCCCTGCAACAAATATTTGGTTTATTTGATATAGTGTCGGATCCAGAGAAGATGCGCGCGCCCCCTCAAGGGAGAATACTTTATTTTTATAGCATCATTTCAATAATTTATCTCAGAAAAAGCTTTGATTTGTTTCCGGGCAGATTAATTTATCAAGATATATCAATTTTCGGGTATACCGGTGTTCGGGTACTTTATGAGAAAACTTAGGAATATGAGAGAAAGTATGATAAATGTATACGTACTTAAAAATTTTAGCGGGAAAATATCGAAAATGTCCCTGGTATATTCCAACTGCTCACCCCCTCACGAAAATCCGACACTGATTTGATGTTAAATATTTTGCGTAAACTGCATAAAAATACGACAAAATACCTGAAATGGTAATGTGGTTAAATGAAGTGACGTGAATTACCAAAAATTTATTAAATCAACGTTATATTATATGAAAAGATAAATGTTTATCTCTGCAATAAATACACAATATTTTATGTAAACTACATAAAAATATGGCAAAAAACTGTGCATCAAAGTGTTCGTGAGGTGAATTATCAAAATCATTATTTATGATATCACAGTTGTGTGTATGAAAGGATAAACAAAGATAAATATTTGCTCCTGTAGGAAATATCTGATACATTTTCTATTACATATTTTACTTTGATTACACACTATCCTACATATTTCATTAGTTTTTGTTACATATTTATTTACACATTTCGCCATATGATACTACATAAAAATCTTAGCTCCAGTCATGAGATTTTGACCGACATCTTGGGAATGCTCCGCCTCGCGGCAAAATTTGTTTCACGGCTATTGTCAGATGAAGGAAAGCAGACACAACTGAAAGTGAGTGAAAAACTTCTGGGATGGGCTAGGTCTGACAAAAAAATCCATAAAAAGTATCACGGGATGAAACATGGATCATGCTTACGACATGCAAGATAAAAATTTGTCATCTCACGATCGAGAAAAGCACAAGTTCAGTCCCATGTGAAGGCCTTATTCACAACTTTTTTTTAAGGTCACAGCCGCCATGAATTTCTTCCACAAAGGCAAAGAGTCAATAAAGAATACTATCTGGAAGTGATGAAACGTTCTCTTGAGGCAATGAGGACGAAAATTAATGGATACTCTATCATAACAATGTGCCTGCCCGCACATCACTGCTGATAACCAGCTCTTTTAACAATGAACTCGACGCCACGTGTTCCACAACCTCCGTCTTCACTGGACTTAGCCCCTGCAGGCTTCATCTTGCTCCACAGTCTTAAGGGGCGCCTTTGTTCAATACACTGACGCCATTAAGCGAAATATGCTAGCTGAGCTGCGCATCATCCCAAAAGAAGCGTTCTTTTCATGGCAGAAACGCTGGATTTAGTGCATCGACGCCGGAGGAAACTACTTAAAAGGCGACAAAAGTAAGTAGTTTCTAAGCGCAAACAATATGTATTCAAAAAGTTGGCGAATTTTCGAGTAGACCTCGTATACTATCTAGCCAAGTTCAACTGATGATATCAAAAGAAAAATCAACTAAATAAGAAAAAAAATCACATAACTTGACATGTTTCTGCACAAATTGCTTTACCAAATTAGATTCCTTGAAGTCAGAAATATTGTACGTAACAGGAACTGAATAAAATCCAATATTTTTCTCAAATTTATCACTATTTGTAAAATTATTAGATTATTCTGTTACGAAATGAAAATATTTTACACACACCAAAGTTTAGTTGAAGCAGTGTCTTTCAGTAAGAACAGTTAAAAAAAAAATGTCACGATCAGATTCAGTAGCCGACAACGCTCTCGAACTGCGTAATCAGTGTCCGTTTCAGAAAGATGTGATTAGCAGGAAATTGGACTTTGGTACTAATTCTATCCATCCGTGAAAATAACGAAGTTTATGCTTTAATATTTCTCGCTCATTTCAATGAAGCAACTAAAATGACTCCAAGACGTTCTATCACATTGTTTCAGCTATGGCGACACCCCCTAATATCATTGGTTTCTCTAGTACAATATGCTTTCAATAACAAATTGCTTTATTAACGTTCTGAATATTTATAATTTTAACAGTTTTTAGCTTTAATCAATTCAATTCACAGCATCTAATATTTTAAAGATTAGAGGCCACAATTTAGTAACGCTATAGGAGACAGAATGGTTCAACCTCTCGAGTGTCAGATCTGGAGCCTTCTTTTGTGAATTATCCTTTCATTTAGATCTCCGAGAGGTCTTAGGGTCAGTTCTACAATCGACCGCTAAACTTCTAGTCAGCGCTAAGTTGAGGTCAAGCCTGATTTTGGTCAATGAGAGTACGCAAAATGACAGTTAGCCTTTACTTAGCACTGACTAGAAGTTTAGCGACCGATTGTAGAACTGACCCTTAGAAGAGTTCATTCCACAGGTGAAGTAAGATAACGTAACAGTAAAAAATTAACAACAGAAAGACAACAAGATTCATTATCTGTACATGAAACGTAGGTACATAGTTGAAAGTGAGTAACTTTGATAATCTAAAAAGACGAAATGAAGAAGAATCATATTGATGTAGTACGATTACTTGAAGCTACCGGAGAAATCGGGATTTAAGGGTCGAGAAAAATCAGAAAACTGTTAAGTTTATCCATACTGATATTGTTTGTGGTAGTAATTAGATCTTTCTTATTTCGGACTTGGACAAAGCTCTGTGTTTTCACTTAGATTTAAACCGTGTTTCACTGTGAATCGTATCAGCTCAGATTTAACAATCAAATCTCTTCGATTCTAACCTAATTTTACCTGAAAACACTAATTCCATAAACATAATATCAAAGTAATAAAACGTTTTAAACTTTCGCTCATCAGCTCAATAATTTAAAGAAAAGGAGGCTGCGTTATTCTTGAGTTAGGACTTTCTTTGCTTCCAATTTTACGCAATGCTCAATATTCAATTCAGGATATTTAAACGAGAAAATAATAATGTTCTTTCCTTACTCGTTGCCTAGTGCGTATACGAATTACGTCACACCAACTGTAGAGCTACCTTGTTCTACATAGAAAAGAATTACAAATTTCTTACAATTTGTAATTCTTACAACTACTCAATTTAAAATAAAATCTTACCTCAAGTCGGGAGTGCAAAGGTACGACACCATGATCTTGGGCGAATATGGTGATCCAGTAGTGCTGCTTGCTCTCACGATCAAGAATTGCCATAGTTCGAATATTTCCTGGAATAAAAGAGAGAAAGAACATAAGTACAAATATAGTCAAAAACGTCAACTTAACAACTAACATCGTAGTGGTAGACTGTGTGTTGATGTAACGCTATGTTACAATACTTAAGGCTATGCAATGTGCTATCCCCCAGAGATTCAGAGTACAGTTCCCACCCAAGCTATTACTCATATCATTGAATCTAATGGAACTAACTGCATTAAATCATACGTTGATAGTGTTTGATACAGTAGTACGTAAGGAATGTATTATCGTACACAAATAACTTGTCCCAGCTGACCAAACTGTCAATTCAAACTTCTATTGTGATGATTTACGACGACTATGTGAGTATGTGAAAAGGTATCTCCCCAACCTTTGGCGGGGTGCTACAACTACTTATGTTTTCACCATGACAACGCCCCGGCTCAAATTAAGTAATTCCCAATACCTCTTACTCGACGGATCAGCTTATTGAGACTTGTTTCTGTTCCGAAAAATTAAGCTTGAGCTGAGTCGTTCTGGTACTATTGAGGACACCAAGAAAGTATCGGCGGCGGTGCTAGACAGTTTCAATATAAGGAAGCCTTAGAGACCCTTCAAGTAAGAGTTGAAAAAGCAATGTAACCTACCTATACATGTACAAGGAAATTACTCAGAGTATGATGGCGCTAGAGTACGCTGAATTTTACATAACACACGTTCGGAATGTTTCGGATTGCACCCCGTTGGAGCGAAGCCAGCTTTAGGAAATACATCTGTATTTAGTCTTACTCAAACTTCTGAACTGTCCAATGGATTGTGACCAAATTTAATGTGGTGATTGTACTCCAACCACTTAGTATCACAAGCTTTTTCAATTTATCTATGGTCTTGAGGCACTATAGCTCTGGTCAGGATAAAGTAGGGGAAAAGATGCGGAAAGCACTCGGCCAGGTCGTACCATCCCGGCATTTGCCTGGCGTGATTGAGGGAAAACCCTGGATAAACCTCAGTCAAGATGGTCGGACGCTGGTATTATAAGCTATTTTTCATTCCAATCACACTTAGTATTGAGAAGTAATGACAAAAAAAGCACATTCACTGGAACAATATACGCCAGCACGCACCAACATATTTTTTTTCAGATAACAAACCGGAAAAAAGCTATGACCACACTCATAGTACTGATATAGTAAAATTAATAATAATGGTAACACAATGAGTAATTAAAAAGTAACAAAGACTTTGGCCACACTCATAGTACTATATGAAAGCCTACTATTAATATTGTTTAGGAAAGGATTGTCTATTATATATCATCTTGTTTATTATTGTTGCTGGTTTTTTTTGTTGTTTTTTTTTTTTACATAAAGAAGAGTTTGTTTATATTGTTTATAACAGAATATAATATGTAATGTCCGAAATAACCACAGGAAATGACAAATAGGAAACGTATGATCTACAAGATCAAGAGTGTTAAATAGATGCTTTCTTTGAAATCTGGAAAATCGTAAATTAACTTAATAATAGAAACAATGACAAGAAGGTACTTGTAAGTAATATGTATTACTGGGATATGATTCTCAAACCATTATGAAAACAATAAATATTATGAATGCTCACATGAAGTTTAAGAATTTGCTATTTAGAGTAAATAATGCATACTTTAGGAGCATACAAAGTTCGGTTTATTCTTTATATAAATTTTTATATTTTGATATTTTCATGGGGAGGGATTTTAGATGCCACCACGGGCAATTATGAATACATTCCCGATTCTCAAAGAATCAGAAAATTTTAAAACTGGCGACGAGAATGAGATTTCGAATTCAGAATATCAAACCCGACGACATTACATTGAGATTTTGAACTCTGAAGATCAAAGTTAAAGATAACCGAGTGAGTTGTGAATTGTGCATATTTCAAACTCGGAACAGTGTGTTTTCTAAGAAGTGCAAAACGTGATCTGTGTGTATTACTTCAGTAAACATGGCTGAAAGTAAGTTATCATACTACAATTTTGACGAGACTAGGGAGTCAATAGAGAATTATCTGGAAAGGTTTAACATATATTGTGATATCCAAGAATACAAAGCAGAACGAATACAGCAAATTGTATTAAAGTTCACCTAGCCTGAGTTGTATGCTCGTTTAAAGGAACAGGTGCATCATAAGGAAATAAGCAAGTTAAATTATTCGGAACTGGAACAGTTACTTCGCCATCGAATGAGTAATGTAACAACTGAAAGGTATACGTTTCATCGTCTTACGCAATAGGGCAACCCGTACAAGAGTACATTGAACTAGTGAAAAAACAAACTAGTAAGTGCAAATCTGGCGCTTTTGAGGAGACCTGCAAAGACCAGATGGTCCTTGGCGTACTTGATGGGTCATTGAGGAAGCGATACCTCCAATAGGACGAACTTACTTTTGAAAAAGCAATGTCATTAGCACTTCAGTTTGAGTCCATAGAGTCACAAAGCAAAATATTATCTAACGCTATGCATTCTGTGATCACTAATGAAACAAATATAAAAACAGATTACAATGCTACTAGGTTATCAAGATCTAATGCTAGTAAAAGATTTAACGAAAATAAAAGTGTGTTTAGCTTGCGGATATTTTCATCCATCTCAAAAATGTCCAGCCTATGGGAAGAAAAATGCAATTATTGCAAGAAATTGAATCATTCTGAAGCTTAATGTTTTACTAAAAAGAAAAATAAAGTTTCTGGAAAAGTGATTAACATTTCCACAGATAATACTGAAAGTCAATCACTGCCTAATCAGATATCCGAGGAGGAGCTGCAAATAGGGATAGCCATTGATGATATTTGGGTGCGTAACGTAATGTCTAAAAATAAATCCCTAAATAGTGATACGTACACAATAAAGTTAAAGATTCAAGCTGAGATGTCGAATACAATAGTAAGTAGACACTGGGGCAGGTTATAATCTAATAGATATCCCCACAGCCCGGCGATTGAAGCTAACCTATCAAAAGTTATCTAATAACGTGTATCTTCGAAAAATCTCAGGTGGTAAATTACCAATTGTGGGTCAAATACAAACAATTTGTGAGTACGATAAGGGAACTCTGGACTTCTTCATTTCAAAATATAATCTGCCGTATCCTATTATAGGAAGACAGGGAGTGTATATTCTATTCACTAATTGGAGACAGCAGATATTGATATCTAGTAGGAATTATGAAAAG
Organism: Lepisma saccharinum; assembly: GCA_022664845.1. Classification (NCBI taxonomy): domain Eukaryota; kingdom Metazoa; phylum Arthropoda; class Insecta; order Zygentoma; family Lepismatidae; genus Lepisma; species Lepisma saccharinum. The sequence continues at coordinate 16,125 of JAGDQP010024029.1, read as the reverse complement.
TCAACACAATCGGTCCTGAAAGCACCGCATGCATTTGCTATATCCATACACTTGAACTATTAGATTGTAATTATGGATATTTATATCCATATGGATTTATATCCGTCGTTTCGTTCCAATTCCGGCTTAGATTTGTTAACGCCTATCTAGTATGTAAATGAGTTTCCTTTCTTCAATGGAAGTACGTAAACTCGGAAAATGTAATAGCAGTTTACAAAATTGTAGAACATTTTAGAATATCAACCATATGCAGAAAAAAATAGGCAATTTTTTATTTATGGTCTTTAGGCAACTTTGGCTCAGGCCGAACCATATGCATAGTTCCTCTACGATGTGAATATAATGATCAGTAAAAAAAACCTGCCATAATGCAACAACCAGACCACGTTTATAGAGTCTTTGCAAATTTTGAGACTTGAAGACAGTCGGGCAAAGATGTTAAAACTCCATGAGCAACAAGACATCAGCATTAGAGAAACGTATTTTCTTGGCAAAATTCTCTCACACTAGCATTTCGGACACCCAGGAATGTTCTACTCCATTCGATTACCTTTTCTGTCTTCTACGCAAGATTCACAGGGGTATTTGAGGTGAGTAGGTAAAACATACATAATGCATGCCCTGTCATTGGATGCAAGCATGCTCGGCACCAAAGCCAAACCCACTTTAGTATTCTGAGAAGTCTCCGATCTCTTTCATAGTTAACGCTTTCCTCCCACGGACGGACGTGTCACGGACAGATGGGGCGTTCTAAGCCTCCTTTTCCTATCGTTTTCCAATAAGACCAAGTTCGGTGAACTGAACTCAGAACCACGTTTAACAATGCTCTTGGAGCCTTCTTTTCCCCGTTGGCTAATAACGCAATTTTCTATGCACCCAACTGAAGAAACCAGCAAATCTTATACAACTATAATGATACTCACAATATAGGTCACGGACTTAGCTTCGGTGCTCTCGGACGCTCTTCTGTGATTTGTATTTGGTAATTTAAATATAAACTTTGCATGCTAATGGAAAGAAATTTGAGCAGCTCTCTCACTAAATTTGAAGATGTAAAATTTGCATGAACCCAGTGAGGAAGGAATCATTTGGGCAAACACAAAACAAAAGAATGAACCATAACAGTTCCGTTTTCATATTCTATTAAGAAACCGGAAAGTTCGAAGAAGATTTGCATCCGTACATTTGTAACGTTCACGAATAAAAGTAACTATAAGGGTTTCCCATATGATCCTTATATTCCCGAGGCAAAGCGGTTAACTGTGAATCAAAGAACGAGAATAACGGACTTTAATGCTGTGATTTGTATAGATGGTATGATAAACAATACAAACAGATAACTTTTCAAAACTTTTTTTTTTTTAATTATTAGACAAAATCTTGTGTCTGGAATCAGTCTGCTAGCTCTGTTGCCTATTGTCTGGGATTCTACTCTATTACATTTATATCAATCCTTATCTCTTCACAACCGAGCCTGATGGAACTGCAAGTACTAACCTTTATGATGAAATGGGAAGAAAGTTCTATAAAAATCGAACACACCGCTGTAATATTTTAACCACCGAGCAGAAAATACAAAAAAACTATTCTTTGCCCTCATCTCGGTCACCAAAGTAAACGGGAACTGCCTCTCACCCAACCATTTTTTTTTCTTACTTGTAGACCTGTATCACCCAACCACTACGAACAAAGCATTCTGTATTGTTTTTTTGTCTCTGTAATCAGCAAACTATGAAGCGATTTTCCTCTCGGGCTAAACAATATATCTCCCTCCTCCTACCCTCGTCAATTATGCTTTTATATAAATTCTTCCCCTCAACATTGACTGCCTTAGGAATGCGACAGTTGCTCCCTAATCAAATCAGATATTCAAACACACATCCCGACAAATTCAAAACACTTGGAAAGCATGAGCAAATTGATCGATACTTGTTTTTCAAATACCGTCATTTACTCTGACTGACTCACTGACTGACTGCTAAGCAGCAAACCCGAAAGTGATTGTGGTTGCTCCCCACCATAGGCGGCGATTGCTAGTCAGAAGTAGTGGGGGGGAGGGGGGAAAGAAAGTTAGCCTTTGAATATTTGTATCAGTGTAATATATGTTCGATGCATCTTTTAGTCGAGTTTTCAAAAGTGGTACTGCATAAATAACAGGATTTATAATAAATGGGGCCTGGCTAATTATTTAATTATTATATTTTAATGGCTGAACTGTAATCACGTATCGGCGAACTGAATGATTTGTTCTTACCTGTTTTAAAACACCTTTTGGCACATTTTATACTTCAATATACCGGTTCATTTTAGTATATTTTCTCCCCATATACATATTTTACAAATTATTTAATTTCGTGTTCAATGATTTTACGTAAATATATTAATTTGAAGTAATAATGACTAAATTTAATGTTTTCCGTTCTTTTGTATTTTCTACGTAGGGTCTATAAACTTCAGCATAAATTTTCCAAATTTCCATGTAATTTTAATATATACAAATAAATACTCAACGTTGCGTTGCGTGATTATGTATCGAAGTTTAAATTTGCGATGATAACATCGTGTAATGCAGAAATAAGTTTTTCGCGTTATAGAATCGACTATTTGAAAATCTGAAAATGCAAAGTGCTCTTCGCTTTGCTTACAAAATAACATTGTAATGCAAAGACGAGGTGCTTTCCCTTGTAATCAGAAGGACCCGGGTTCGACACCCTGATTTTCCCTGATTTTCCCTGATTTTCCTCAGTCATACCAGTGGAGTGCTGGGATGGTGCCTTGAAAGAGGCCAGGGTCGATTCCTTCTAAAAAATTCTTCCCCTTTTTGTTGTTGTTGCTAATGTCTGTGTGTAAAATTGCTAAAATTGGACTGTATCTAGAAATTGTTAAAACAAATTAAACTATATGCTTGTAAGTAGCAGTAAAACTGTTCATTTTGTTTCAGTTTTCCATGTAACGTATATGCAAACACTAAATAAAGCATTATTTACAAAACTACCAAATTTGATCCATTTTTAGTTTTTCTCACCTATAGCGCTGTCGTCACTGTATAACACTAATTGAAGCACGTAGAATATTATTTTCTGTGTAATTAACTTAGTAGTTTTTAAATGTAGATTGTCACATTTTGTTCAAATAAAACATATTTTGAAACACATAAATACATTTTTTTTAAAAATAAGTTAAGCACATGAGTATCCGGGCCCTAATTTAATAAACATTTTTTTTTTTTTTTCATTTTTATCATGTGTTATTGTCAGACAAACAACATTATTAACTCAAAGTAACTACCAGCACTTCATATATAGGAAACACGATTCTGTCAGAAGAAATTAATATACTTGTGCATGGGCAGCTGCTCATAATTATACATTTAATAAGAAACAGGGTTACACAGA
>JAGDQP010024029.1:0-12630 GCA_022664845.1 Lepisma saccharinum | reverse complement strand
GCAGCTGCTCATAATTATACATTTAATAAGAAACAGGGTTACACAGAAATATTAAACATATTTCAAAATAAATACATTTATAAACAGACAGGATAATGTTAATATACTGTAGAATCGCATTGAATACTAACAATTAACTTCTTTCGCAAATGGCCTCTATGTAGTAACATGTTGAAAATGCAACGATTAGTCGATCACTGCAGCGACTGGGCATAGAATCCGGGTACCCCAATTGTATGTTAGGTGACCGATGACCTACCATTGAATTATCGTTCCAACGATCGATTTCTCTACACGTTTGATATTATTCTGACCTCAACATAACCATTCACTAACTGCTGATATACAATGCCGAGTCACTCCCCTCCATGTGAAGGTTTTAATTGAGGAATCTTTCTGGAATTCCAGGTCAGAGGAATACGCAATATGCAAGTAAAATCGGTTACTGTGACGACAGCTTAATTGCAGATTACCGCTGACATGCAACTGGAGGACCTGGCTTCAATTCCCGCTCGCTGCATTGACCTACTTTTCTTTCTGCCTTTTTATTAACCAATAGTTTGTTTTAGAAAATCGGTATTGAAACAGAATATGAATGCTCAGCTTAACACACCAGACATAAGCATGGATTTTTCCCTTAGCCACACACGCAAATGCTGAAATTTTTCTTTTCAATTAGGTCCTGGCCGACTCCTCACCACATCCTTTTTCCTACCCTATCCAGGACTAAGCCAAAGATGTTTAACGGCATTAAAGAACAATTCACATTCAACAAACGATCGGTAGCAAATGTCAACTTCCTCATTTACGAACTTGATTTTGTGATAGTTCTTAGCTTAATATGTAACTACTGGAACTGAACAAGCGTGAAAAGATTAATTTCGTAACATCTCACAATAATCAACAAAATAAGGCACGCTAATGACTGAACTCTTAGTAAATTTACTTTTTAGGTAGTATGTTTAGTGGGTGACTTATAACTCCAGAATCGGAAAGCAATTGTCTATTTTTCCTTTTGCGTTTTTCAATTTCTATATCATATTTTCACTAGTCGAATGGTCAGGAAAAAGTGGGGAGGCAATCGCTGCCACACACCCCTCGCTGCCCATGTTCCCCACCACTTAGTAATTCAAACCAAGTGTAATATATGGTAATTCAGTTTATCATTCTTCGTTATACAAATAGTAATAGCTGCGTAAGATAAATTCCGAAACTTCAAGATACGAAAACAGCGCAAAAATTATTATATTTGCTTGAATTCCACGCTTTTCATCAATCGATTGTGCACACAAATCAATACTACGAGGATTTCGTATTTCCAGATTTTTTTTTTTTTTCTTTTAAAACTTCTCTTTTATATGCGAAAGAACGACTTATATTTGCTCACAGAATCGTGGAGACAACGGGTAATTCGTTCTTTCCGCTTTTGTTTTTTTCTGGCCCTCCCCTCGTCCAGGTTACAACCAGGATAAGGAGCAAATGGAAATTCCAACTGAGTGAGAATTAGCGAATACCATTATCGCACAGCAGCAAATACACTTAACATCAAACACAAAAAGTGTGAGTTTGTGTGTGTGTATGTGGATCGAAACTCCAAAAAAAGACTGAACAAAATGGAGAGGACCAGAGATAAAATAGAGGTTAGGCAAACATTATGGGATAAAGTGGCTGCTTGGGCCATTTGTCGGTTGGTACTCAAACTTCACCAAAGTGTACAATGGGTGCTCTTCTAACAGCAAACACTTACTCCACTAGCGAATGATAAAAAACAAAGAGGGAGAGAAAAGGAAATCTAATGCTACTGTACAACCAATCAAGCGTTTTACTCTCGCGAGTACTTCATTCCAATTCGCATTGTGCAGTTTGAAACGGAACTTAACAAATCATTCATAAAATATTTTCGTTTTTAAATATAAAATTAATATGCAGAAAATATTTTACATTCTTTTTGTTTCGAATTGTTTTTTGCTCATGAAACTTTTAATTCATATCTTTCGCACAAGTCTCCATGTACACATGAATTTAATCAATACTAAATCCAAATTCTCTGTGCTAACATATTCTGCTCGCAAACGGGAAATCCTAGATTCAAAAACGAGGAAGGTCCAATTTGACTTTTGTTTTCCGCAGTCACATTCAGTGACTGTAGAGAAAGTACACGCAAGTAAGGTCAGATCCACCTAATCTTATCCAATGGACGGAGTGCTATTCAGGCATATTGAAAACACTTCAATGGATGTATAATTTAGTTTGTCCTGTGAGAATTCCAAAGGATCAATTCCCTGTGTAGTGTGTGTAACTCACTCTACGGATTACAGAACTCGCAAGTTCATCGCCACAGTAACAAATGTTCGCCATTGGATTCTATTCTGGGCAAGATCAAGCCAGTTGGTATCATGAACATATACTTCTCGAAGAAACTTCATAATGAATCATCCCAATGACGTAGTGTCAGTCTTCCCAACAGCCTCTTTCTTTCTCTCCAGCTTACCAATAACGATAGAATCTTCGTTTTCCTCCCCATCCGAACTACATGGCCTGCCCATTTTAGCCGTCGTGATTTAATTATTTTTAATATAGAGTCTGTGGAGTTCTTCATTATCCAGTCTCCCCCACTGTTCGGTAATCTCGTCCCGTTTTGGCCCGCTTGAATTGCATAATTTGAATTTAATTTTAAGATCTTTAGGCTACTTTAGGTCAGGCCGGATGGATGATGATGACATAATTGGTTGGATGAAGAAAGGGGGAGTAAATAGGAGAAACCACAGATAACCTACACACACATGGCATGGGATCGAACTGAGGACCCTAAGCACCAGATAAGCGCCCTACCAATGAGCGACCGCAGTCCCTTGTTTTGGCCCGTATATTTTTCTCAAAACCTTATTTTCAAATACATGAAACTTATAATCTCCTAGGGTCGTACTTTCGCAACCACAGAGTATCAAAGGTGTAATCGGCAAAACTTACCCCCGGCACAATGCCTAAGCAAATCGTACCCTCTCAAAATATCGGTACTTTTGATATGGGGATATTTCTTGCCTGAGCAACAATAAAAGGGCGGTATCATTTGCCTAGGCAGAATGTACCCTGCAAACAGTATTGTCGAGACGGCAAACGGGGGTAATTTTTGCCTGCTGACAGACCCATAGGGGGTAATATATCCCAAGGTAACATGTAACCCCCCACATAAAGGAGCAAGTATTAGTCGCTTTTGATGTTTCAAGAATCAGCTACAGTGCCACTTTCCGTGCGAGGTTTATTTGACTATGCATATTATACATCCGTATATATTATGATTATGACCTGAAAAGTATTAGCGGCTTTTGACGTTCCAACGACTAGCAGTAATGCTGCTCTCGGTGGGGGTTACATCTTGCCTAGGCATATGATACCCCTTGTATAAATATTTAAGATCTGAAAAGTATTAGCCGCTTTCGATATTTCTACAATTAGCTATAGTGCTGTTTTAAGTGAGGGTACGTTGTGCCTAGACATATGTTAACTTAAGCCCCAGTGTCGGTGAGGAGGCAATTATTACCCCCTTTGCCATCCCGATAATGTTCTTTTTTTTTTCGGGGTACATCCTGCCTAGGCAAGTGATACCCTCCTTACCTTTGCTTCGTCAGGCAATGCATCAAAAGCACCATCTTTAAGAGGCTACCATTTGCCTAAACATTTTCTACCGGGGGATAACTTTTGTCGGTTACACCGGCAAAGCGTGCATGTACCGTATACGCCCTTGGGTTCAACAGCAGTGGGCAATGAAGTAATATTTCCATTTCCAATGAAGTAGCATTTCGAAAACCGAGAGGAAGAAACAGACGACAATGTTGTACAGCGCATCGAATTAACAGAAAAATGATATAATATTATGCACAATAGTTTTGGAATAGTTGTACCACGTTTAAAAATTGCGTATTGGGCTGACCAACAACATCAGTGCTTCGTGTAGCCACAGCAAGCTAAAATCAGTATTGCATTAAAGTCCAGTACAGTTTCACAAATTTCTCAATTTAAATTTATCGGGATTCCGGACTGAGAGTGTATATCCCGGGAAATACCGGCTAATCCTGGCCAGGAAACAACCCTAAGCGGTGACCGGTCATCGAACCCGCGGTAGCTGTTCAATGGTATATAGTGGTCTGCTGAATTCGATGGATCTTGGTTCGTCTCCCAGTCGTCACCACAAGGCAGCGACCTACTTTTCTGCGCATATGTCGAATTGAATTGAAGATTATTTATGGCCCTTAGGCATCTAAGGCTCAGGTCGGGATAGAGGGAGGGGAAAGGATTCGGGAAGGTGTCGGCCCGGGCCTAGTTGAAGGTGCCATCTCGGCAGGAAAAAAGCTGGCAACCCCTCAATCTCGATGGTCGGCCGCTAGGATCGAACGCGCATATTTCGATATGCTGTCATAAAATGGTAGCGAAGTATGCTACCATACTTTGTTAAAGAGAACTAACACAAAGAATAATATAATTTTAATTTATTACCCTCCCCTTTTTTTTCTTAGAAATAACTTTGTGAATGGTAAATATTGAAGTTAATACAGATAAACTGACAGCCACCGTGACCGAGACTCGTACCAGAAAGCTGTCGATTTTTCTGTGTTAATTTCAACATATGATTTTGTTTGTGATCTTTAGGCAACTTTGGTTCAAGCCGGGGTAGGGTAGAGGAAAGGATATTGGAAAGAAATCGACCATGGTCTATTTTGGATGTACCATCCCGACATTTCTCTGTTGCGACTGAAGAAAAACCCTATCAGACTAGGCGGTCGCTGGGATCATTACCAAGATCCTCCGATTTCTAAGTCAACGCTCTATCAACTGACATGTGAGCAACGGCCGCTCGCTGTTCGGAGAGAACGTGCATTACACACGATGCACCAGGATTTTAATGTTTTAGATACAATAATATACTATTTTGCACTGAAACCTTTGAATCCCAGCAAAGATTCAAATGCACGAACCAAGGCTTGTGAACCAAAAGTATACTGACTCAGGTAATGAAGTGACGGTGATTGTCAAACACCACTGTCGTGTCGCATTTCTAATCCGTTATATTTCACTTTTACCCCACCGACTTTTCCACTGTACGAACCGATTTACACTAATCTAGGTATAAGAGAATAAATAACAATAATAATATTTTATTATTAAAAATATATTTTGACTTTTTTAAAACATTTCTCATGAAGAGGGGTCAAAAGATAGGGAAACATGTTTGTCATCTAAAAATCGAATGTCAAGTATCTGTTGTTTGTTTCAGAGGAACGAAACTCGTTTCACAAGTATGTGTGTGTAGTGTGGTGTGTGATGTATATGTGTGTGTGCTGTTCTGTGCTTTCTAGCGAAGTAAATCGACGAACGCATTAGAGCGTCTCGATGCTCGTCTTTTGTTCCTCTCTAAAAGACAGAAAAGGCAAAAGCAACTGAAGAAGAGCTCGAATGTTCACACGCTTACATCGATACCTTCTCTTCGTGACTCATGCAAGCCTTTTGGGGGTCGACTGAAGAAATGAAAGAGAAAGAGAAAATAATAAAATTCTTCTTGCTGCTGCATTATGTCGAGAGGAAATGTTTGATAACCAAAGCTTTCCGAAATCAAAAGCTATAGCAGGAGCCGAAAGTTATTGACTGGGAACTAGAACAGAAGGTACAAAGTGGTTAGATCTTTTCAGAGAGAGAGAGAATATTGCTGACTCTTCACTGTACGCAAATAAAGGAATTTCTACTCTGGTGGGCCCAAAGTCACCAAAGAACAACCAAGTAAAGGGAAACATTGTCTTACCCTTCAGTATAAAAGAAAGAAAGAACTGGAAAAAAACATTTTGAGGTAGATCTACACCGAAAGCCTCTGAGAGAAAGGTCTTCTATCCCCAATACACATTAGGCCTATCATGTTTTCCAATTGTTTAAGGGACTTAAGTAATGACGCGTGACTTTTTTCGAAGCAGAAGCGATAAGGATTCGGGATCTTGTTATAGCGACAAGTTCTTCAAAGGACTTCAGACTCCTCGAATAATATTGGTCTTGCGAGAATTAAACATCCAATATTTTTTTAAAAAAAAAAGAACTTTGACCTCACCCACCTTACATATCTAAGATATTGCATTGACGTCAGAACTAGATGGAGCGGAATGACGGACTTGTGGAAGCGTCTTTGCCTCGCAATCGGTAGGCATTGGTACTTGACTCGAATTCTGGACTGCGTTAGCCTTACAGGTTTTGTCTAGCTTCAGCTCTGCCGAACCAGCCAAATGCAAGAAAGGCATCTTGAACTCTACAACAAGTATTGCTAAATTCTCCTTCCTTATTAAACGATCAACCTACAAACCGAACTAAAATTCTGAGTTACTGTACAAGCCATACATTTGGTCTTTCGTTCAATTCAAAAGGTAATTCCACACATGGCACGCAGAGTAATATTTTGCACTATTAGGTTCTAGTATTACCGTTCGCTTTCCAGTATTTTTAAATGATTACATAAACTCATACAACATTAAACGTAATCGCTGGCTACTCAGCTTGAAATTATGTCACTTCCAGTTTCGACTATATTTAAAATGTTACATGCAATATTTTCTGCACTCCTCCCACAACCCATTCCACCCCCCTCTAGCCTCGGAATAACCTTACTGAGTACGCATTCATAGTATCAATTCAAAAAACTACGTTTTAAATTTACAATATGCTCAGAAGAAAAACGAAATGTACATAATTTCTACTAATTGCCTTCAGCAGATATCTCATATTGTTAATGAAATCAAAATAAAGGAACATCCATTCTTTCACGTTTGTTGAGCAGAAATCCAGGTGGCTAGTAAATGTGTTGTGTTTTCCATTTGCATATAAAAACCAATGTCCCCCATGTGGTATAACCCTACATATACTGTGATTGAAGCTTCATCCGCCGGATGGCACCATCAATCACGAAACCACGAGCGCAGCGCCAGAGATTAAACAAATGTCACTCAGTCGGTGAGGAGATTACAAGCCGCAGTGGATAGACTCCCAAATGACATATGCATCTGGTCGCTTGTTCAATATTTACATCCCCATATTACTCAAAAAATATCCTCCCCCTCCCCTCTCATGCTGATTCACTAATAAAAAAATCCTACAAACGTCACCTATGCTTTATAGGGGGCTATGTGTCGTCGGCAGACAGGAAGTATTTCAACGACGCAGACACGTAGAAATATCCGTCTCTGCATAGCCCATATATATGCAAAAGATAGAGATACGGAAACAAAGCTTCCCAACATGCAGTTTAGTAGCTATCGTATACATCTTAAAGAGTCCACATTAAAATCACCCCCTCCCCCTTCCGCATACACACAAACAAACACACACTTTTTTCGTTTTTTGAGAAGTGCGCAAAAACGAAAGACACTATTAGAATTTTGTAAAGGAGGCAAGATAGTATGGAACTCTGATATTAGGCGATTAATGTTGCAAATAAGGAACTTTTAGCTAAGATGGCAGCAACACCTCTTTATGAATATATCTTCATATTTTGAACAAATCGTCTTGATACGTGGATTGAAGATACAATTTTCGCAGCTTTTTTCGGAAACCTTTTTTTTTTTTGGTCAAAACAAAATGACTCCAAGTATCCGAGACATGGAGATGAGGTTTCATCGCCGTTCGATCAGATTTTAGAAGTAAATAGCACATTTTTACTGATTCTTTAAATATGACTAGTCTAAATTGCAAAATATGTAACTACCCAATTTTATATATTTATTATTTTAAATTTTTAACTGATCACAAATATATCAATCACATTAAAATACCCATTTCAAATAGAACAATGCTTGTTGTTGTTTTTATCCAGACTAAGCGGTTCCTCATTCAGTACAATTACGAGGATGTATGTATCTCAATTCAATCTGTCTGTTTCAGTTGGGAAAACGAGCGGATATTTCCTATAGAACCATTTCTCTCTTTTATTCAGTTTATAGAAAATGACCAATGGGAAGGCTTTTCCACTCTGAATAATTGTACAAAGTGGTAACACCCAACATATTTTATTTAGATATTAAGGTTTCACATATAGGGGCGAGGGGGTACTTTTGACCACGTTGGGCACATTTAATTTTACTTCTTCACACTCAGATAATTTGTTCAAAGAGATAAATAACATGTATGGGAACATAAACAGCTCGTTGAAGAAAATTACGTACTTTATTGTCACATTAAAGCAAGGACAGGAACTGGGAGGCTATCGTTCAAAGGTGTCCCCCTACGGGGTAGATTTGAACAAGGGTGGGGTAGCTTTGAACATGGCTTGGGCAGTTTTGAAGATCCTTACTTTTATTATAAGAATATTTATGTTCTTTGTAAATGCTTCTAAATGCAAATACGGAAGCAGAAGAAAGTAAACTACAGCTTTACTAGTCATACAAAGAATATAAATTACGGAGTTGTTAATAAGCTTTGGACTTGCTTGTTTGTATCTTTATTGGTGTTATGAGGATTGGATAACCATTGGGCTTGCATAAAACTTTGAACTCGTACAAATTTTGTTAAAAATGTTACACATAGTCTAATTGAAATGCTTTTACGCTGTTAATATGTTGCAAACTATTTTTTCTTCTTAAACTATTTTTTCTTCTTAACTGTAAGTTTTAGCTGTTGGGACAAAAGCTGCTACCGAGTTCAAATCTACCCCGACCTTTTTGTTCAAAGCTGCCCCAGTACGTCCAATTACGCACATTTTGTTATTATGGGAGAAGGGTTATCAGAAAGCAACATGAAAAATTTAATGCGTGAAGGAGTGTAGTTACTTCGTAAGTTAACATGGAAAGATATGCTACAGTTCTCTTCTCTCCATAAGCTTACAATTTCTTAGATTAATTTTTACTTTGGTACCCACAAATTACATCAAGAACCATTCTTCACTAGGTAACGCACACAAATGGCGAAAAAGAAATAACAGTTGTGTGGCATGATGTTTGCAATTTATAACTGTTGGACAAAAGAAATTTCGGCTTATAAATTAAAAGTTATCTCCACTGTCTAAGGTACCCCCGTTCAAATTTACCCCCATCTCCCCTACTACTTTCCATTATATAGTTCGCTTTTCCCAGAAGTGTGTGCATACACTTTCGGGAAATACAAGCAACTTCTACAGGCCATTTTCCACATACCTGAGTCCACCTGTTTTCTTTTCTTCAAAAGCTAATATTTATTACGAAGCTAATATCTATAGAAATCCAGAATAGATAATATTAATCAATGGACAATGGATTGAATCCAACAATGTCTTCACATTGATTAGCAACCGTTGTCATTGATTCTTTTGCCAAGAATTTAAAACTTTGTTTGACAGAAATTCATAATCACCAGAGAGGCATAGATTCATAGTTATAATAAATACAGTGCCACGTTCGAGTGTTTAAGAATCAACAGAAACTTGATGCGCCCGTAGGACGCATTTTAAGACAACCTGGAAAGCACTTATTATTCAAAAATATATATATATATGAAACCCAAGCCCTAATATTAGGATGCAGCACTGTTTGTCAAGTAACACTCTTGTTCTTCACATTCTATAAATCTGGACTTTTCGTCGTGAATTTTTTTTTACAAAGAATTCTCTATGAAATAAACCATAGGCAATACCGAAAATAATAACAGAAGTAGCCGGAGAATACAATACAGTGCCTTTGGATGGAAACGTAAACAAAATATTTTTGAAAATATTTCATTTATTGAGAACTATAATGCTTACAACGTACTACTGCCTTCTCTCTGCAATGATCGTATTTCTCTCACCGCATCTCAATTTCGTTCCAGTGCTACTGTCTTGACTTTTGGCTCTACTGTGCCCATACACACAGAGAATAAATCCTTCTCATGGTTATAGGCTCAGTGCTGGTTCACAATACAAACTATAAAATGAAGGCTAAACATACATACATACACGCAAACAAAAGCACTGCCAACTGAATAAACCAGCCGCTGCTTCGGTTTATAATTTAGTTTTGCGCTCGTAGGCAAACCACAGATCTAGAGGAAACTCCTGAATATGCTACTGCCCACGACAAATCCCAAAAGACTCGACCACAATCAGGTGAGGTGTTCTTTGAACGAAGAGAGAGAGACTCTCGCTATCTCAAACCACTGGGTTAGCGATAATCAATCCGTTGCCAGCTTTGTTCTCAAACACCCAAATTCTACTACACATAAAGCAATAGGAGAGAGTTCACGTATTACTATTTCGTATTGGTTCAGTTACCTCGTTTGCGAGAAGAGAGAATAGGGCATATAATTTACATCCTGTTGGGTACTCACAACGGCGTAATACGGATAGCAAACAAAGTTTACAAAACATGCGAAGGGAGTGTATTGGTCCCATAATGGAAGACTTGCCGTTCTGATTCCGACATGGCGTAACGAGGCTTTTCCTCCGGTTCGACACTTGTAATACTTGCTTGGTCGGTTCACTGAAATCTTATTAAAATAACTTCTACCTGTATTTTACGTCTGCGAATAGTATAAACATGGATTATATATGCATCACGCAGAACACACATGCACACGTAAAATTATCTTCACATGAAACCCAATAAATTGATATTTTAACAATACATCTAGGATCCATTTTATAATCTAAAAGAGGCAGATGTAAAAGTAAGAAATAGTCATTAATCCATGAGAAAATTCCCGATACCAAATATAATATACTGTTTATTTGTATTTATTTAAAGCATTACATTGTTTAAAAATACATAAGTAAACTCATTTATGCAGCTCAGTCAGTAACCCACATAGCAGAGTACGTCCCTGGGACGTTCCATTTAGATCCCATTACCGTCAGAATGGTCCTGCTCCCATAGCGATGTCCTAAGGACGTCCGTGGGATAACTCTGTGGGCAATACAAACAGTTCATCCCGTATGGAAGTCCCCTGGATGTCCCCCGGAAAGCCGTGCGGGATTACCTACCTGGAATTTCTATAAATTAAATCGACCTTACTACTATTATTATTTAATTAATTATAACTATACGAAGGATTAATTATAACTATACGTCCCATGGATGTAAACGGGACTTTACAGACCTACGGACGTCCCGATATCCTGCCAGGAGATCCGTCAGATATCCCTAGGACGTCATTTTGCTATGTGGGAACGTGCCTGACTACAAACGAGTTCTAATCTGAACGTGGGACTGACCTTATCCATCCCTCACTTCGTCCTGTAGGTCAAGAATATGCACAGCACTACGTCCACATCTTCAATGCGACGTATGCATCGCAGGGAAAATACCGTTACCATTTTACACTTACTTTAATTGCTGGAAACATACAAAAAAAAAACTGCCTGAGGAAATCTGCTTATGATACTACAGTAGGACCTCTGTTACCCGAAATAAAGCTTCAAATGCTTCTACAGTTGGACAACTTCTTATACAACTAAGTTTAATGTTAATCTTTTTCTGTTAGCATTTCAAATTTTATCTTTCTCGATATTCTTTTTGCCGTTTCGTTTACACGCTATTTCGGTTAACAGAGGTTTTACTGTATTAAAAAAAAGAATATTCTTGCTCAACGTACAGTTGAAATCTACTAATGATACGGTAGAGTTTAGTTAGATGCTTTTTCAGTAGGAACTATGGGATTTCCTGTACACTGAGATTCATAGAAAATAGCCGGTTCAAAATTTTTTAACAACTGGAATTCGTATAATCTGGCAGCACTCGACCAATATTACGTGGAAGCCACAACTTATCAACCAGTATGAGTGAATATTCATGTTTATTTTTATTTTTTATTTTTTTTTAAATATTTCCACTTTTATTGGAAACCATATTTTTAAAGGTCAACACTACAAAAATATGCAGTTTTTGTACATCTTATGAACACAAAAAAGGTGAACTTTTGTTCACTTGAAAACACTTTAAATGGGCAAATGAATTATTAAACGTTTCTAGGTTTTTTGTTTTATTTTGGAAAGAAGCAAAAATGTTGGCGGAAGAATAAATAAATAGAACCTGGATTATCTTGGTGATAGTATATTGCCTTAATCAACTGACAAGGGACACCCGCGAACTCGGACAGGAGAAACCGGATGAAAGTTTCTACAGTAACTAGTTGCAGATCGCTGAACCCATGGTGATAGTCGTTTCCATGCAAAATCACGCAGTCAAGCAGTAACGGCGCCAGTTCATGGATGATAGGCCAAATGTGCTAGAGAAGAGCTGAGAAGAAACGGAAAAATTGAAATGCTGAATGTAGTAACTATGATTAACGATTGACTCTACAATATGTAGAAGCACATGTGAATCACAGTGTTGCCAATTCAGTGAAAAGAATGTGTGAAAATGGGAATGGAAGAAAGTGTCAACAGGTGAATTTACACGATCGTTATTTCGTTATCAAGCTGCACTCTGTGATCTACAATCAACTTTCCGCACCGATCTACAAGCCTATGTTGCAGTATGCTTGGCAAAAGGCTGGGTACGACGTCGGTTCAGTCATATTGTCATTTGATAATGTCATTAGTGTTGCATTTGACATAGGATTGTTACCATGCTGAGGTGATGCTGACTGTGAGTCCGTAGCGATGATCAAATGTGCATACTGTACACTGTCTCTGTGCTTTGACTACTTCCTTGC
>JAGDQP010024028.1:0-28440 GCA_022664845.1 Lepisma saccharinum | reverse complement strand
AAAAAGAAGAAGTCTCCATCATCTACCCACGGACGTCGATGCGGAAAGAAAGTTGGAGAAGGAGGAGAGGACCACCTGGGAGGATTCCTCCAAAGTCATTTACCTCTGGAAAAGAATATGGTTTCATTAGACTTTTGGTCACAATGTTTTATGCAGTGTCCAATCGCGATTGCTTGTTTTTGAGAAGGTTAACAGAACCTCGTTCTTCAATCACGAGTTATTTAATGTAAATCTTTTATACTCTTCGATGGGAAAGAATTGTTAGCTTGATAGGCATCCGGATTACACATATCCTAACGACAGGGTGCATTGTATACACACCAAACCTTTTGTGTAACAGCATATCCAGTACATGCTTCAATCATGTGGATAATTTGCATGATGAATTGGATAGCTCAATGTCCTCCTTTGTCTCGTGATGATGGTCATTGGCTTCGGCACGTGGAGCAGGTTCGAATCCTGTCATAACTAGCGATACACAAGAGCTCACTGCTTCCGAGGGCCAGATCCAATGATGTCATAAGTAAAGGCCATCTGTTGGTGCTTTAACATTTGTGTATTTAGTGTTGAAAAGGCTAATTAAGCTTTGTTGAAGAGCTAAATTATATGACATGTGTATTTAAATGTTGTGTTCCTCTTTGTCGTTGTAACTAAGCTAATACCATGAAACTAGATACTTTCAGATTTCGCAAAAGATTTAGAATTAAGAAAGAGTTGGTTTTCTGCTGTTAAAACAAAGGATTTTAAACTAACGAAAAATCTTTAAATTGTGTGAATGACTTACCTATACAGGCTGTTACGTAAGAGCTGAACGCTAAAGCCTTGTCTTCCGTAGGTAACGATCCTA
The DNA here is from genome assembly GCA_022664845.1 of Lepisma saccharinum. NCBI lineage: Eukaryota > Metazoa > Arthropoda > Insecta > Zygentoma > Lepismatidae > Lepisma > Lepisma saccharinum. The sequence goes on along the minus strand of JAGDQP010024028.1, from coordinate 27,593 downwards.
CTTATGCCAATTATTCTGATAGATTTTTTTAAGTTGCAGCAAGCGAATGACGGAATGGTACGGAGAATAGAAGACATGGTCAATACATTTCCATATCTTTCCCAGGAAAATGTGCTTTTCAAAGGACTAACTAATCCCTCACACGTCTGACTGACTTATGCCATGGAGGCCTGTAAGTACATTACCTTATTTTAAATAAATACACGAGTCAGTGGCATTGGTGATATGTGTATTTTCTGTTCACACCTCGTATATATATATATTTTTTTTCTATTTCTCATGGATTTCAGTGTCTTGTGGGCTCTTTCCTTTAATTCATTAGGTATTTCAGTCTCAGGTCGAAGAGGTTTCTTTTCATATATTGAAGGAAGAAAGGTTTGATTCTCTTAAGTAAAATACTTGAGAAGGTAAAAATGTTTTCAAGTCTTTACTTTTTAAGATGATACATGGCGCATAATGGTGGGCGATAGAAATTATTATTATTATTTTGGATCAGGACACTTACGAAAAGTCGAGGTAAAAAAGAGTTAATATATGTATTGAAACAGAAGACTAATGAGAATCTATCCTAGAGGGGAATATAACGTACAGTGTGAGTTTTTAAAAGTAATCCGAAGATAATATTGGTATATGTTATTCTGGGGATTAATTTTTAAAAAAGAAACTCACCCTGAGTCCTATATCTTATGAGAGGAGACTCATTTAAATTATTGATTACGTATGAACTACTTTTTGGGGCATTTTATGACAGTTTTTGATCCAACAGTAATGAGCCATCTATTAGATGTGTATAGCCTTGAATCTCAAGGAAGTAATTTTTTTTTTTTTAATCAGACCAAGGATGCAATATCAAGTACATGGATTTTTATGTTACACACGTTTCTAACTCATTACTAATTCCAATCAAATATTAGCCTTTAAGATGTGTTAATTGCGAATAAAGAGGAAACGTTATATTTATTTTGCACTAAATGGGATTAGTGCAATGTATATGAAGTCACTTTAAAAAACTATTGAATGCTTAAACAGGGTAAAACACCATTGATGCGTTCATTCGTGAAAATATAACAAGTTCATGTTAACAATTTGCCATGAATACGAATTGAGTCTTTATGCTACTGGCAGTAGTCACAAATCGAGTGAAGAAAGAGGAATGTTTGGTTTTATTACCAACCAAATCTCAGAATTTTAATCACTGAAGTAACTTGACTGTTTATTTTATGTAAATATATGAACTCAATTTAGATTTGTATACGAATTCCGAGCTTCGAATTCCAACCAGTTCTATGATTACAAAGATCTGTACATAGTTTTCCCTTGTTAATCTTCATTCAGTCACTGGAAACGTACGTAGTTACTTCCAGAAGTGTTTGTTTTATGCAAGAGATCTATTTTAATAGTCTTTAGTGTTACCTTAATAGCCTATTCAATCAAAAAAGAAATCACATGTCATGCACGGCAAGAGGAGTAGTTCAATTTATTTAGAAATCATCTTTTGATTGCCCAGTCCATCAATCACTTGCGTTGACATGGTTCCAGGTTAATTCATTTCACTAGATCTCTTTAATGTATCAAAGGACGGACAAAATGATGGATTACGAACAAAGAAACAGACATTACGAAAGAAAAAAGACTTTTACAAAGATTTCATCTGTAAAATCATTGGATAAAGTGCTGAAATAATTATCTTTATACTGTCTATTGGGTCACTACATATCAAATCCTTTGACCCTTTTCCGATTTGGACAAAAGTGTAGTTGTTACGAATAAGGTCTTAAGCGTTGCTGTCGTGAAATGTTCCCATCTCATTGGTCATTTTCTGTGTATCATAGTATACATCATCTCGCAGACGGTCGACGGGGTTAGTAAGATCCACACATGTAAGTGAACTGAAAATGTACGAAGAAAGCTGGAAATGTGAAGAAGTTTTGATAAAATATCTGCTGAGACCTTCGTGAACTACAAACAACGGTTTTTCTTAGTAATAGAGATTTCAAGAAGTAAAATCAAATTATTAAGAAACGGTTGTAATCCTGCAACGACCTAAACGACACAGTAAATCTATCCCCACCACAAGGAGAGATGAAAACGTTAAGAACATCATTGAACGAGATGGATAATATGAGGGGGAAAAGAACGCAAAAGAATTTGATACTCAGACGAAAGAATAAAAAAAAAAGGAAAAGAAACATGCTAATTTAACTTAATAAAGCTTCCATCGTGACAGTAATAGGGACAATCGTCTTCAAAGTGGAGACACGCTGATTTGCGAAAATAACCAGCAACAATGATAACGACCTCAATGGAACAATGCATACGTGTCTTTCTTTCTCGTCGACAATCGTGGCACTGAAAAACTCATCGGTGCAGGAGGTTCAGGTCAATGTCAAATGAACTATAACCAATTTATCTACGTAATCGTCCTTTGTATCTAAAGAAGGAACGTTTCGTTATCGTATTGATCAGTAACAAAGAAACAAACAACGTGATTTAATACTGACAACAACAATAAGAAAGGGGCATATGTAACAATACATTGCACAACCGATAACATATGACAAACGATCGAACTAATAAATAAGTTCTGTCTGTCTTAACAATTCTTTTGAGTCAGAAAATTGAGTACATCATAATAGCTCCAAAGTGATACAAATGTCATCTTTATGGGGAATCGATTATTATTGGAAGAATGAAGTAGATCCGTTGATTTGGCAGGAAGTTTCACGGACACATTCATGTCTTTCTTGTGAATTCGGTGCAAAGAGGAAGCATCTCCAGGGTTGCTCGTTTTACTATTGAACAAATTGTAAAACTGGAGTTGCCTCATTTCTGCATCGTGGTCTTCAATTATTCTTGGTGCTAAAAAAAATCGGCATACATAAAGATTCTGGTGCCATTTTTGCACTGTAAAAAAAAAAGAAAGAAAGAAAAGATTTCGAAATATTAGTGGAAAAAGCTAGCCAATCTAGTTTCCTGGAAATTTTCAGTACTTGACAAATCAAAATCAAACTTTATTCAGTTTTTCAGATATGTTGGCAGTAAACGACATAAATAGAGACCTGAAACGAGGTTTGAATACAGGTCGTCCAGTTAGAATTTCCGCGTTGGACCACGATGCCAATTACAAGAAAACCATAAATCAACAGATTACAGTGTGTTAAAAATGCGCTGCTCGAACCCAGAATATATAAACTAAGTTACTTAAGAACGATTTAAGCCCCCACGACTTAATTGAGATAATTTCTCATTTCTGCTAAAATAAGCGATCAAAATGGACGGAGCAAATACTCAATCAGCGCATTAAAACTACAGTTACGATAAAAAAAAATATCATTGTGTGCATGTGTGCAAATCATACTGGAGCTGAAAACTGAAACCTTCCAATAACGTAAAAGAAATCACTCTGTGCTTTTTCAGGATTGCTGCCACTGTAAATGCTGACATCTCTCAGAAATGGTGGATATATCAAGGAACATTTTCTGTATTTTTTAACAGTGTGTAACGATAGTTGTTTGCCAAAGAAATTGCTGAGGCCATACTGATACTAACCCACGTAAGCTGCCATTCTCTCCTCGTACCAAAAATAAGCTTTGTCGTATTCGCCTCTCCGTAATGGAGCAACTAACAAATGATTTTTCAGATGGTAATTCCTCTGACAAATACCTTGGTTAGAGAAAGTTCCAAAAGTTGGTCGACATCCTAGAACGGTGTCGAAACCCGTTCTCCTGATTCCGAGGAACCCCTTTGTCTACATACTAAGCTACCAGACAACAATTAGCAGAGCACCAAACTAGCAATCGAGAGGCCGAGGTTCGATTCATCTCTAGTCTCTAGCAAGGGCGTCCATCAGAGAGGGCAAGCGAAGGGGGGGGGGGGCACTCGCCCCCCAAGCCAGAGAAAATTATACTTTGCAAGATAGAAAATTAAAATAAAATGTTTATACGTTATTTCTATATTTTTATTTTTATTTTATTTATTTGTTTATTGTCAACTCAACATCATGTATAGCCCAATTAGAGTGTCGATGTTTACAGTACTCATTTACAGACATTTTTATTACAATATTTCTAAATGTTTCGGAAGACATATCACATGTATCCAATTCGATGCAAGTTCTAGACATTTCATTGTAGGTAGTACATATTCTCCAGATTGATGACTTCGTCATTATATTATCCTTGTTTTTTTTTTTTTTTTTTTGGCAGTCGAAGAGACCAGTGTTGTCTACGTGAGTTTTTAATGGCGGGACACAAAAATGTTATGATGATACTAAGTCTGTACACTCTAAGCCATTTTGAATTATTTTCCTAAGAAATAACAGATCAGAAATGAATTCGCTCTAACAATCATAAGCATAGAACATGTTCTAAAAAGTACAAACGTTGTTAAACTTTCTTCCCATCCTTATTACAAACCCTAGCATTTTAAAGGTTTAATTTGTAATACTTGTGTGGCTGTTAAACGTTAATTTCAAATCAAACGTGGCACCAAGAACTTTAACTACGTCGGGCCTATTTAATGCATACTTGATTTAATAATTGAATCGATTTATTTCTATTGAATGATAAAACTTTGTATTGACTGAAAGTTGATTGATATAGTACAGTGGCGGCTCGTCAGGTTTTGGGCCTCATCTAGAAAGCTAATCAACATCTTAGATGGAATAGTGCCATTATCGGTAATCTCGAAAATCCAGGATAAATATTGATAAGCAAGGATTGTAGGAGTGTGTTGATAGATGAACTTTTCGGTAGTTCTTCACTTATTATTTGGGTCACGAGCTGCCACTGTATCGCACCAGTTAGTAGTCTAAACTATGTTGTAGTTTTATGGCATCTTCCATGGAATTAATTTTACCATATATTTTGAGATCATCCGAAAATAGCATTTTTTCATTATCCGGTATGAATTCCAATAGGTCATTAATAAAGAAGAGGAATAACAACGATCGAAGATTCTAGTCTTGCGGGGCTCCTGATATTCATCAGATTTGTATTTTTTTTAATAGAACAGACTGTCTGGGATTAGTTAGATAAGAGCGCATGAAGTTAATCAAGAATGGAAAGAAATCATTTAATTTACCTAATAATACATTGTGATCACTCTGTCAAACGCCTTTTCAAAGTCAACATAAAACACATCGATTTGCTTTCTTTCGTCCAACGAGTTTGCAATAAAATCTGTAACAATTGCAAGGCTCGTTACCATGGATTTTTGTGAAACAAAGCCCTGATGTTTAGTTGACATAACTGGCTTCACATGATTAATAATTCGTTGATATAAATCTGTTCAAAGACTGTTAAGACTGCTATATAGACCTGTTGTTGGTAATATCTCATCTGTCATTTGTTTTAGTTATAGGACAAACTAAAGAATATTTGCATTTGTTAGGGAAAATGCATTTTTTTAGTGCAAAGTTGAACTCAATCAATAGGGAATATTTAAATATATCAATACATCATTGGACTATAAAGGAGGGTATGTCATCAGATTCAACTATCGTTTTTGACTTTGAATTCTTAATAACCTTTTCTATTTTATTCAAATTGATTTGATCAACAGACAGTATTCCAAATTCTTCCTAGCCGCTAGAATTACTATCAAAATTACTGAACGGCTGAGAAGAGGATACAAAATACTGATTGGAAATACTGTGCAAGCGTATTTCTTCATTGTTACACAAATCCCGACCTTCAAACTTAATGTATTTGGGGAAAGATTTTTTTAAAATACGGTAAATATCGACAATTGACCTGGATCATTATTAACATTATTTTCAGAATTAGATATAAAGGTCTTATAGGATATTTATTCTCTTTCTTGACTTCTCTGCGCTGTCAAACAAATTCCTGATAGCAGGGTTTTGAATTGTACGTAGATTTTATATGATAAATTGTTTTTACCTTGAGTTTCCCAATAATATCTTTAGTAAACCAGCACGGATTCTTTGGGATAGAGTTTCTTTTGCAGGGGACACATTGGACAAATATTTCATAAAGTTTACATTAATACTCTTTTAAACATTCCCAAATCTACTTCCAATATATACTTTCAAAGGAAGGTTTAATGCAGTGCATGACATGGTTAAGTTTTTCCACCCTTGATTTAGTAAATATTGTCGTGATTAACCTGATGATAACTTTAAGTAAATCATAGAGAAACTGTCATTTTATCCTTGCCCCCCTCTGAAAATCGCAACATGGGCGTCCTTGCTCTCAAGGATAGGGGATCAATTTTCCTGTACAGCTTACAATCCTACATTAGTTTATATGTATTCTGTACAAACTAGAATACAGCTTTCATGAAAACAGATCACGGTAGAAAACAAACAAGGGATCTGGAAGCATGTTTAAGACATAATGGAACTGAAGAAAGATAAGTGGTTTTCTAAAATATCTTTCAATATTTTTCCTTGGTTTCAATATATTTCTGGTTACTTCCTTCTTCTGATGGTAAAATCGACTTTGCCAAATGGCCAACCTACCATGTCTGTACATTAATTTCCCAGTGGGAGGACCAAGATAATAAGGAAACTACGAAGAAAACAAAGGAAAGTTGAAGAAATATGATGTTAAAGAAATACAACTAAGCAGCCATAATACAAGAAGATAGAAATGCAGAACAAATAGAGAAAGAAAGAGAAGAAGGCTATGTTAATTTCGCTTCATAATAATTGTCCATCGTGACAGCGGTCAGGCAATCAACAACAAAATTAGACACGTTTCTCAGACCCGTTTGGAATGTTAAAAAGACTCTTCAATGCAACAATACCGCTTCCTTGCACTCTTCTCCAGTACCTCTTACAGACACACACACAAACACAACAATAACAACTCACAATCTGTGCCATTATTAGATAAATTCCTCTCCAACAGTCCTCTCTTGACATAACCTACAGGTCAATGTCAAATTGCAACAATGAAAATATTCTGTTTCTTCTGTTAGCGATGAAGAATGAGTTTGTGCGATGCAAGTTTTGGTAACTTTTGTTGACCAGACGCTGTTTTTTTTTTTTTTTAAGTCATCGCTATCATCATCATATTATCATCGTCTTTTGCGCTGGTGAGGAAATATTCGCCACGCTGGTCACGTTTGAGGAAACAATCGAAGGTCTTCTTCCGTGTTGGGTAGTCTGCCGTGTTTTGATGCTCCTTGCATAAGAGGAAGAAGATAGCACAAATGGTTCTATGGATGGGTCTTAATTAAGGATCAATGAACTCCCCCGTGAATAAGCACTTGATAATATTTTTAGTATGTGTTGATCATAGAGGAATTCTTTCAATGGGAGATAACTAAGCACCAATTTGCCCGCCGTCATTGCTGACACGCTGTTAGGTATTCCTATACATCCGTCAACAATCTGTGCTATTGTTGTTATTTTTATCAAGCTACGAATTGAAAAGATCTCATTTTCATCTTTGCCTCAGGTTGTTTTTTCCACCACCACAAAGTCTAGAAAATTACAGGTGTTAGTTCTCACATGCCACCACAATCAGCTTCTGCTTTCTCCGTTCCTATACGCTGAAAAAACCAATGAAGGCTTCAAAGCTTTTTTTTTTTTTCAAATAAAAATATAATTACTGCTTCCGAAGAAAGAAACAGTGAATTATTTACCTTTATACGGCAAGTTACGTGATAATATTGTAGCAGCATGTTTACATCTAAGAACTTGATACTCAGCGAAGTAATTTAGAACGTTTCATTCGTAATGATGGAAGGTTCTGGATAAAATTTCGAAGATCTTCTGATCTCTTTGGTTAAATTCAGGACATTATTTGAACAATACTATGTCTCTAAATTCATTTCCTTAACAATGGATGAATGAAACGTATGAAAGCGACAATAATTAGAGGGAGAAGAAGCTTCTTTTTTTTTTCGGGGGAAATATCAAAATCCATTTTTCTCATATTCCGGTTTCTGTTTATGTAGTCTTGGTTTAAAACCCGTTGTTAGCATCTCCGTAGAAGCTATATAGTTTACACTGTCTGCCTATCCGTTTGTACCCTTCAGATCAGTGTTTCCCAACCTTTTAATACTCACGGACCTGCAAACTATAAGGGGAAAAACTTTCAAGGGCCGGGAAGATGCCAGTAAGTTCTATCTGTTTTCGAAAGAAAAATCTTAACTTTAAATTCTGTACTGTCCAAATCTACAAAATGAGTGCTGAATAATTAAATGTATTAATTTACCGAGGACCGGTCCGCGCACCGGCAGTTGAAAATCACTGCTATAGATCTCAGCAACTACAAGTCAGACACAAATAAATCATACACCGTTGGATTCCTAATGATTTGACAGGGTAGCCTAGCGATGACTATGACTGGCTATAACACTAGCAGGCCTTTTTTCCATTAGCTTACCTTTCTTCATTGTAAGAATTGTCGCTATGGGCTTAATTAAAGCAGGCAGAATTGGGGAAAGGATGTAGGCCGTAACGTTTAGAAGTCTTTACTGTTTTTATTGAACTTTCATATTTAGAAACTGCAGCCGATTGATATTCAATGACCCAAAACGAACTCAACGAGTGATCCATACAAGAAATGTTATTTAAATACACTTATTATTTTTTTTCTTTGAATGGGAAAGAAATAGCCAGCCATTTAATTCATTTAAAAGAATCAGCCTTAAGGAAGTGGAGAGCATTGTCTTCAGTTAGATAAGTGTTAAATGGTGTTGGCTATTGTATAATGAATGACCTTGTGAAAGAAGAACATTCGCAACTTTCTCCTATTGTTATGTGTGCGTACTTTACATGGAACACACTTACAATCACCCGTACACATATTCGCATACTCACACACGGCATTAATTATGAACGGTGTGTTGTCTGAACTCTTTTTTTTTCTTTTCTCCCTCATTCCGAAGACATTTTAAACAGACAGCAATTGCGGACGTGAGTCATTCCCATAAGAAGATTTGCATGTTGTTCTTACTGTCGGAAGGAAATCAGAACTGGAACAGAGCTTTTAAAACAGTCATTTGAAAACAATCTTATCCTCTAACATGGGATAGCTTTTTTATATATATTTCTTGTAGACCTGCTGTTTGTGCTCAAAAAAATCGAGTAAAGAATTTTTTTAATGTGCTACAACCTGATTTTAACTAGTTTAGTTTCCTCCTCAAATAATTTACTTACTTACATTAGGACATTCCCCCTCCACAGTGTAAAAAAGAAGGTATCCACTATGCGATACGCACGCGCCGTGAACGACGCATGAAGGATATGGAGGTAGCGCTTCACATATTCTCGACCTACGGTACAAAGTGAGGTGGGGTGGACACTGGTCAGACCCACGCTCGACCACCTTTACCTTCCCAAGGTACCCAGGAATACCAAGGAGACTCTGGTACTCAATTCTGTACAATGCTGAGTGCACCTCAGAGCGCCAGGCATGGAAACACTGCGAGAAAAGTCTCCAGCGTTCTGGCCGGGATTTGAACCCGGGCCGGTCCGATTCGTAGTCAGGCGCGCTACCGCCTGTACTTTTTCTAATAACTTTTTTCCTTCTTCAGATTTTAACTAACAACAGGACGCATGTTTGCGGATCTCAAATGGTATTGGGTGGAAGCATATTCTTTTCCACGACTACTTTCTGAGTAGCAAATATTTATGAAGAAGGAATTATTGTTTATTTTGAAAATACTTCCCTCAAATTCCAATGCTAATTGTAAGATTTAAAAATTAAGTCGAAAATGAGACAAAGTAATGCGTTGAATAAAGAAATTAGCTGTTAACGTTTTTCAGCGTAGTTCCGAATTGGAATTTCGATTTTGCATTATCAAAATAAACTATAGTTCCTGCAACTCACTGTTTTCATTGCAAATATGTGAGTTTTATTTGACATTAATTACCATTCACAGAGTAGTCTGTAGAGTGCTCGCCTTGTAATCTGAAGGAGCGATTCTCCGTGCTATACTGAATGAGGTTTCTCTGCCACACAAGACAAATGCTGGGATGGTACCTTGATTAAGGCTAGGAGCTGATTGCTTTCAAAATGTTGTACTCGTTGCTAAATATGGGTGCGGTTCCGAAGAGGGTGGACACTTTTTGCAAAATTTACTGGAGGATTGAGGTATTGTATGACTAGGAAACATAAGACGAGCGTTAAAGGAAGAGAAAGCGAGATGTAAGTGTATTCGTCAGCAATAACTATATTTGTCAGCAAATACTAGTGCTGTGAAATGGGAACTACATTCGTGTGGCGTAGGGCAAAGTGAGAGTGATGTAATGAATTCGAAAAATGGCGGCAAAGTATGTCGGCAACTCGACATGGCAGGTGCATGTAATGTCTACAGTGTTTTGATGCTCTCTTTTGCGCGTGAAATATACGAGAACGAAGATGAATTGTTAAGATTTTACGCAAGACATGTGTATACGTTCCTATTAGCTGAAGGGGAGTTTTATAAACCGAATATGTAGTGAAGGTAAGCAAGAGTACATTTACAATACCATGAAATTTTAATGTTGTTGTAGGTATGATGAGAACAGCCTAACCTGACCTCAACTAACCCGCCTTCTCTCTTTACTGCTCCCTCGGCATTACTCGGTGTATTTGTGTCAGTGCCATTAAAAATATGTAGGTACAGTAAATGGTAGAGGAACTACTTTCCCGCGCATGAATGTAGTGAACTTGAAAGTCGCGAGAGGGGGTGAGTAGAATCAACATATAAAACATTACGCGGAAGGATAAGGTATTACACAACATGAGCTACATGGAACCGGAGATATATAAAAACTCAAAAGAATTGAAGAGCATTATGAATAAAGCGATATAAAGTCTATGTTCGAGTGTCCACCAACTACGGAACTGTAGCCTTAAATATATCCAGTGTAAAATGGCCAATCTTCGGCTGCTCGATCTTCGGTCAACCTGGTATCTATTTGTTTTGAAGCAATAATACATTTTAAATGGGTAATGTAAGAATAATGAAATGAAATGATTATATAAGAATAATGAAATCGCGACGACTAAGATGAGCAGGCCATGAAGTCATGGGCGGATTTGGGAGAGATACCCTGGAGGAGCACGAGATAGACCCTGAGGGGGCAGGTACTTTAAAAGCTATCGTTTAGAATGATACATTTAAGGTCATTCTGAAATGACTGGGGGGGGTGCAATGCCACGCTCTCCATAAATCCGCCCATGCATGTAGCTTGGATGGGAGAAAAACGAAGATTATATTCCATCTTGGTTGGAAAGCCGGAGGGAAAGAGACAGTTGGGAGGACAATATTAGAAGGGATCTTTGAGAAGTGAGTGTTTGTGATGAAAACTGGGTTGATCTTGCCCAGGATAGAACCCGATGGAGATCGTTTATTACTGCGGGGATGAACTTGTGAGTTCCGTAAGCCATAGAGTGAGTGAGTAATGTTTTACTTAAACTTTTCACTTGTCTATATTATTTATTACCCAAATGATTAAAGACATGTAAACATATATCGATCCACAAAACCAAAAAGATCTCAAATATACACAAAAACTGATAGGGTCATGATCTTACGAGTATAAATTGATAACTCTTAACTTTCTGCAAGTATTGTAAGTGATTTAAAAATATTTTAGAATACAATTCACAGTACCGGTATCCAAATATAATTTCATTGTTGCACTCATCGGCAACAACAACAGGAAATAAAATAATCACGGTTCATTTCCAAACCTATTGTTCAAGTCACTCGCATTAGCGTGCCATGGCTTATCTCTACCATTTGTGAGAACCATCTTTGTTCTCCCATTAAAATCACCAGCGTATAAGAATGCTGAAGATGAATTTAAAGTGGAGAGTAATTCTCCTCCGTTTTAACAATGAGCGACCATATCGTGATTATGAATAATTACAGTAATAGATAATAAAGTCTAAGGAACAAGGTTACCTCAATGAACAGTTAGGTAGTGAATTTTATGGATTCATTCTCCATCTTTTTTCACAACTGTTGCATCTGTCTCTTTTTCCTTTTATTGTATTCTTTAAAATGAATCTGTTCCGTACGTACAAATGTAGCGACAGTGAATGTTTTGACCTCGATTCTACTGATACTGACCTCAATTCTCGTTCTTTCAGTGAAAGATGACAATTTTATACAGCCACTTGCTTGTTCGCTTGCTTGCTGACAAGAACGCTATCTATATACGTTGAACGCCAGACTAAGTTTTACATGTGAAGCCAGCCTTGATTCCTCTCTTCAGTTCGCCATCCGAAAAACGATTATACATTTTTGAGATGTTATACACTGGCAACCTCATTTTTTTAGTAGTTTATGTTTTGGGTTATCTAACGTTGTCCAAAAAAAGGTATTCTCAGGATCTCTCATACTTTTAATGTGATAATAACTGAAAGTAATTAACTTTCATTCCTTGTTGTTTTAACTCTAACCTTCAAATGTTAAGTAATTTGAGTGTAAGTGGCTTGACATGCGTGTATACAGCTTTTTTTTCTCTGATTTTGTGTCAAAAACTTGATAAGTGTACGATAGGTAAAAACCTTCTGATGAGCTGAAAAGCCTTGTTTCAATGATACTGTCCGAAAATATTTGGATTTAAAGCTATCAATTGTACTTTATGTTATCAAATAGGATGTGTAATATGTTTACTATAAATGACCAAAATATTCTTAAAATAAACCGAATACAGTATTGGAATATTAAAATATTTGTTTTCACAATTGCAACTAGTAATTTTTATAACATATATTGTAATCATTATTATAGCTAATGGTCAAGAATATATTTGAATAATGGGGACTCAAACAATCATTCGAATAATGGATACGATTCATTAAAATTATTTGAATAATGTTAAATTTTACAAAATAATAATAATAATGTCAGCAATCAAGGTATGTATTGTATGTACAGGTGAAACATTCCCTCCTCATTGGCTGAATGGTGTATGACGCATCAGGAAGATACTGTTGAGTAAAGCAAAGAGTATCCGTTTAGAGAAATCAGTCTGTATACTAGGACTTGAAATCGCCAGTTAGCTAACGATAACCGCAACCAATCAGGACAAGTCATGAGCACAATGTCTCTCGCGACAGAGGAATTAGCAACAACGGACACGCATGCGGGTGGAAGAAAAATATACAGGAGACCCGTTGATGAACTGAAACATAACTGAAACGTAACATGCAACTGATTGACTCCTTGTGCATTTAAATGTCGACGCGAAATACTGAATATCGATTTTGCTTGTTGTTGCGATTCCCTGACACTAGGAGTGCTACTGTCACTCAGATTTACCTGTCAGGGGCTCGCCGAGTCATACATGGATCTTTGGAATAATAAATTTCCAACAAAATCTTACACCTTACGTCATCACGCAATGGAATACATCATTCAAAAGTGTTCACTGTAGTCCGGAATGGACCCATTTGGTCAGCAATGAATATCGTTCAAACAATTACTGAAATAACAAATTGTTCAATAGTTTAAGGAATAACCTATAATTCTTCAAATAAGTACTGTAATGAACAAAAATATTCGATTGCGAATAGCTGTTCCAATTGTCACTTTAAAAATGGGTTACTTCTGACAATTATTCGCATAATTTATAATTGTTCAAACAATTATTTAAATGATGTATAATTTTGGTTGAATAATTAGTTAGATAAAGAATGGCTGATCAATTAATTATTTGAATATTGAGTAACTGCATGATCAAAATGATCATTCGAATTACGAATACATCTTTGAGTAGTGAGAAGTCATTTGCAAAATCAAATCACTTCAAAAAAGTATCAAAAGGGCTGGTTTCAAAAATATACACAGTAAAAATGGTTTCTTAACATTTACAATAAGAGTTTTTATAAATTAAATGATAATGCTGGTATCTCATTTCTAAGAGAAAAAATCTCTGTCTTCATATAAGAACTTTTATTCTAAATTTTAAGAAATTGTTTTGTTTGTTTTTGTTTTTTACGGTGTAGGTGTAATAACTAGTCGGATGACCCGAAAAATAGGTTAGTAATTTGAGTGTTGATATACTCAATAACATAACTATAAATATAACAGTGAGGAAACAAATATAAAAAGTATATTGTTACTTACTAGTAGATGGTATTTGCGCACTAGTGCTGCTGCCGATCAGCGTTGCAACCTGCAAGAAGAAAAATGTATAAATAATTAGTTATGTACACCTCAATAAATTGTATTATTTTAAATTTAAATACAAAATATTTCTCATCCTAATACTGTACACAGATACAAATAACAGATTCTATTTTCTATTATACGAACTGTTATAGTAAAATTAATTTCCTCACTGTCAGTAACGCAAGGGATTTGTAACACAAATGAAGAGGTTCATTATGTCATCCAGACATGTTCATAGACTAAAAGGTTGGAAAAGGAGGTAGTACTGACAGAGAGAAAGGCCTTTCTCTCTGGTACTGACTACTGAAGTCTCTGTTAAGAGTGAAGGAGAATGACAGATACAATAAAAGCGTTTGGTGGGAGTTGGGAGGACACTAGCTCCCTGTTGTCGTCTTCGTGAGGAGATTAAGGTTCGTGTAAAACAATCGTATATGTATAATGAATGTATTTTTATCGTTGCACGAAATTTCAATGCTGCTCCTAAAAATTCAAGCCTAGAGAATTCTAATCTTCAGGGAAGGAAGTTCATAACCAATTCAAGAGTTTAAACAATGCCGATTTTTTATTTTTGTTTTTCTTCATTGTTGAGATCGCTTGATTGTTGTTCTGAATATCAAAACCTATAACAACAATAATGAACAAAAAGAAAATTAAAAATCGGCATTGATCGAACTCTTGAATTGGTTATGAACTTCCTTCCCTGAAAGGTACAACTCTCTAGGCTTGAATTTGTAGGAGCAGCAATGAAATTTCGTGCAACGATAACAATACATTAGACATATACGGAGGTAGTGCTGCCATCTTTTGTTGCGAGATCGTTGCTTTACATTAGCCTTAAGGTCTTCAGGATTGTTTTAATTTCTTTCCATTGAAAAAAGTCAAATCATTCGTTGAAAATATTGATTCTTCACGTTTAACCTAATATAATATTCACAGTTTGCAACACTGTGTTATGCGCTAATATTTAATAAATGAATACAGTGTCATTTGAAACAAAATATCGTACCAGGCTGTCAACACTAACAATCCAGTGGCCATGATTTAACTCCTAATATCTACCGTATTGTTACAAATCAAGTTCCGAGATCGCAAAATTTTTCATTTTATTTATCATTGAAATAGTCCATTTTGGGCTCTAAGTTGGAAACCCTGTTTGTCGATGTATTTTATTGCCACTCCCTGTACACTTATTCATTCATAAGTGTAAAACAAAACCAAAATATAAACAAAAACGAGAATTAGATCAGAACAGAACTCAGGAATCCCGCGTATAAGAGACAGAAGACAAGCAAAAAACTTATACGTATGATTGAATTATTATTTCCAGATTAGGAAAATGGCGGCTGCAAACTGGGGGCTCGTGTTAGTCCACAGCAAGCCAGGAAGAGAATACGCGAATACAGTGTATACACATCATGTTAAAACTTAAAAGGGTATGACTAAATAATAGAGTGTATGATCGCAGTAAAATCTCTAACAGGGAGTGAACTCCGTCCGTATTAGAGTATAGAGTGCACTTTTTTAATAGACTGTTGAAGAAGCTATCAATACCACTCGGAAAACCTTGAGCAGCAATTTCCTTCGTGGTCTAACGAAGAGAGCATCGGATCATTGTGCTAATGGACCAGGTTCGAATCCTGTCCGTCATTTTTTTAAAGGAACATCACATTTTCTTCCTTTCTGCTTTCGAAAAATGCTCTGAAATAGGTTAGAAAAGACAGGTTAGGTTATTTTTTATCATACGCAATGCAAACATTACGTCAAGAGGTTACTGTGACGATCCGGTCGTCTAAATCATTCTTTGTCTCACACAGTCACAGTAAAACAACTATACTGATTTATTGTTTGCAAACAGTTTTCTTTTTTTTATTTTATGAAAAATACTTCAAGCTGTTGTTGCTGTATTTTTTATTTTATTTTTATTTTAAATGTGGGTTCCTTAAGGTCAAAAGAGATAATATCTTGTCAAAAAGAAAAGAAAACTGCCAGCAAAAAAACAAAAACAAAATATTTTAAAAATGTTTGAACGTGATCAACGAATTGAAATTGGAAACAAAATCTATATTTGTGATCAGTTCTTTCATTTCTATTACGTCATCGAAAGGACACTGTTCCAGGACAATCTTTTTAGAAGAATTGTGAAGGTTTTTTTAACTCTTAAGAAATGCCTTTCTTTTCGTATTGCTTTCCTTATCAGCCTTGTTGCAACAGACTTTTGCTTTATTTTTTTTTTAATTTACAAAGAATTGGACGACAAATTGACATTATGCCAAGAACTATACTGTTTGTTGTACTTATAAAAATAATGCGGAAGTATTACATCTGACTGAATTTTTGTCTTTTACTTCTGCTGCTAATTTTTGCAGTTATAATGGTAGTTCTTGCTGTTGCTGCTGCAAGCCGATACACAATCTAATACAATTGTATTTTTCTTTAGCCCCGTCACTTGCCGGCACCAAGCATGGTAACTTGGAAGACTTTTCTTGCAGTTCAGCATGAATGGACACAAAATCTTGCTTTGTCACGGGTGTGCGCTCAACGATCACTACACCAACAACATAAACAGTAATGAAGTGACATTCCAAAGGAAATTAAAAGGACAAAATCAAAATAAATTCTAAAGCAGAGATGCAGGAAGTAAGCATTGGAGTTCTCTCAGAAGACAACATTTAACAGTCTTTGATGAGAATTCGTTGTGATTCAAACATTTTGGCAATGAACGGGAAGGCCTAAAAGTAGTAATAACTTTAATTTAATTCAGCGCAAGATAACTTCTATGTTACGTAAATCGTAGGTGTATTTGGACCATCTTTCTCTCGAAAGAGGGACAGAGGCTATAACTATACTGAATATGTTTAGTTGTTCTTCAATGTAGAGAGAACTATTTCCATCCCAAGTAAAAATGTAACATTTTCCAATAAATTACTTATCAAATGAGTGTTGACATTGTATATTTTTTTTTACGTTTGCTGTTATTGGATTTATTTTATTATTCTTAGTTTGATTGGTTACTATCAACTATTATAATGATTTATCCCACATACTGTTTGGGAAAAATTTTGTCAGGTGTATAGTAATATGTGTTTTCAGCAGGCATGCCTAAAGTTATATTAATTTTGCCTAAAACTCTGAATTTGGGGGTCTGGATCCCCGGACCCACACCCTAAATATGTCCCTGGTTTTCAGTGATTATAAATTGAATCTATTTGTGGTCTTTAGGCACCTATGGCTCAGGCCGGGATAGGGTAGGAGAAAGGATAGGGAAGGAATCAGCCAGAATTTAAGTTGAAGTTATCATCACGGTATTTACCTGGTGTGACAGAAAAAGCCATGGAAAAGCCTCAATCAGGTCAGAATGCGAAGTAATTGCTCTATCTATTGAGCTACGACCGCTTAGTTGAGTGTTTATGTCGCGTTTATAAAGAAAAAATGACTAATCTTGCAACTTAAGTCACCTACGGTGGTGTTTGGCTGGTATTTGCCTGAAGAAACCCCTCAGTCAAGATGATCGGTCGCTGGAATCGATCCCAGGACATCCCGAATACTAAGCCAACGCTCTACCACCGAGCACGACCGCTCGGTGAAAAGTGAAGGTGGACTGGGACTAAATTGTGGAAGATGGAAAAGCTAATCAACTTACTGGAATAATGAAGACATCCAAATATCTGTAAAAATAACCACATATCTGATCTCTCATATTAATAACAAGAATATTTTTATAAACAAGATTAATTACAAAATCCCTAATCGTTTAACCCCCCCCCCCTCCTTCCCCCGTTTGTACGAAACACTATCATGCTCCCTATCAAATGTGAAATTAGTATATCAATCGTTGTAGTCACCTTTCACTTCCACATATGTTTCACAATATATCATTCGATCTGCGGAAGAGATTGTACTTGATCACATAAATATATAAAATTGAGGAAAACACAGACAAATATATATATATATTTCTTTCAATGAATTATATATTGCCAAAGGAAATTATATGATTGGATATAAAAACTAAATATTTTTTATTCTTTCCTTACCTCTTCCCACATCCTTTGCCTTTGAGTATGACTTGTGACGTCACGTGTCAATAAACTTTTTATACATTTCTTCGATAGCATAGTAAAATACGTACATTTTTGTTATTTGCTTGTTACTTGTGCATACAGAACAGCTAATCGGTTTGAAAAAGAAAAGACATTTTCTTTTAATTCTAAAAGGATGGACAGTATATTTACTTGCCTAGTTTCTAAGCATCATTACCATC
The DNA here is from genome assembly GCA_022664845.1 of Lepisma saccharinum. Classification (NCBI taxonomy): domain Eukaryota; kingdom Metazoa; phylum Arthropoda; class Insecta; order Zygentoma; family Lepismatidae; genus Lepisma; species Lepisma saccharinum. The sequence continues at coordinate 9,241 of JAGDQP010024028.1, read as the reverse complement.
ATCATCATGATCAAAGCAACAGTTCCTTCCAAGCAAGGTAGGGCTACCACAAGCCCTGATCTTGCGTTGTGTTTGTCTTACTCTAGTTACCATCCTGGTATTCGCCTAATGAAATGAAGGAAAGTCCTGTCAAACCTGCCAGGATGGCTGATATCAGGACTCGAACTTGCATTAAGGGTGTTTAATTTTCGAAATTAAGTATCGAAGTCAGATTTTTAAATATCGATATTTAACGATATATCAAAATATCGAACCAAAATATTAAAATATCGAATCATAATATCGAATTAAAACATAATTTCGCAGTATCGAAACACTTATCGTATCGAAATGAAGTAAATATCAAATTTAAATATCGAATATGAACGAGTTTCAGTACCGAAGTATCGATATTTTTAAATATCGATTAGATATGTCGATACTAGCCCCTAGAGCTCTAAAAAAAATCTAGAACTTGCATACCTTCCACTACAACCGGTGATCCAACAACAATGTATCTATTCAAGGCAACATGAGTGAAAGGGAAATTGATCATTTAATGCTTCCTTTATTATTTACAACAACAACAACAACAATAAACTGCCAGTAAAAGTCTTTTGATAGTATTAAGGGAAAAAAAACACGATAAATATTGGAACTTTTTTTTTACAATGATACATTAAAAGTATATTGATAATTAAGAGAAATTTTACACAATACTTTCACGAAAGTTGACAAAAAGGTTTTCTGGTTTATAATTTCCATTAACTTGTAAACTCGATTGATGGATGATTCCTATGTTTCCTGGACATATGGCTGTGGATATTTAGAAAAGGGGGACTCGAAGGATAGTAGTCATACACACACATACAGAGAGAGAGAAATCCAGGTACAATTATAATCAACCTATAGTTTTTTTTTCTCTTTCCTTTTCAATTCCTGCCTACTAAACTTGTCACGTGACCAAAAACCAGTTTTTTTTCCCTCTCTCTCTCTCTCTCTTCTTTGCTTACTCCTTCTCTTCCAAGTAACGGGGCCAAAACCACTTTCCTTTGCTTAGCTTAGCATATATGTACGTATTCACATACTTAAGAGCACGGTGCATATATTAGGTGCTCTCAAGTGCTGCCAAGGATAGAAAAAAAAATCACTAATTTCAATTATTCGTCCCCCCTTCCTTCGTTATGACTTGCTTATTTACGAATAATTTGCTGTTTAGTAAGCATGACAGTTGTTTTCCAAACTTTCTTCTAAGCATATGGAGATTTTTTCAAGCGTTCGGTACTATTTGTTAAATGTATTTTTTCTATTTAACACAACTCATTTTAAATTACATAAATTACACTCTATTTCTGTAGAGGTTATTTACTAGTTTCATATTTTTCAGTTGTAAGACAAATTCTTAGCCAAAGTTACTAAAACACAGGCACGTATCCAAAAGTTGGTTTTGCGAGGAATCGCCGGGTTTCCGGAGGGTTCAAAGTATCTGGGCATGAAAAGTATATGAAATATATATAATTTCGCCTAAAATTACACTAATTCTGCCAGAAACTATAAATTGAGGGTGCGGATCCCCCCCGGACCCATCCCTAGGTGCGTCCCTGTCAAAACAATTCAAATAAATGCGAAGACTACGTAAGATTTCTAAACATATAGCCACTTTTAGTGAACATCATATGATTATGCACTATTATTGAGATTGGTCCTGTTATGCCCAGGCAGACTATTCCGAAATGAAACACAAAAGTGCACCCGTAAAAAACATCACCACTAACAGACGCAGTATAAAAATCCATTTTTACAGGCTTTATCTTTAATTCACAATGTTTCAACCGTGTCCTCAAATCTTACAAGCTTAATTTAACATATTTCCCAACGTCATGCAATTATGACATTTTGCACAGTGGCGAAAGCATGTTTTTTTGTTGTTGTTGTTTTTTGTTTTTTTTAGTAAGAACTTCTTTATCCTAAAATAAATACTAGCCCACAACAACGTTGCGATTGACTGATAATTATTATTAGTAATACAGTATATTTTTTTATTGACTGTAAGATTTGGTAGTTTTCAAGATTCTTTTCAGTGATAAAAAAAGTAATCGTGTTAGCAACTCTGATTCTTAATTTTGTGTGAAGCGATTCGTGGTGACGATCAATTAGTAGAGGCGTATATGACAGGTAGCAGGTGAATATGAATGTTCACGTAATTGAGTGCTTGTGCTGCTCTCTACCGGGCACTTTTTGATAGATTAGTCATAGTGTCGTTTCAGTATAAATGTGGTCAAAGCAATTATCTATATATTACCGGTATATATAAAAAAGAACATAAAAAAAGAAAACGAAGAACGCAAACCCGTTTGCTGTATTCAGCGTAATTTACACTTGATCATAAACGTCTCGCATCAACTCCTGCATGATTGAGTAATCATTCAGCCGATTCAATAAGAAATAGTTATAATAGGGTGACAAAAAAATATATATCTACTATCGTCTACATATTGTATGTCAAGGACATGCATTTTTTTCCCCAACATCAAAGAATATGTAAAAATACATCAACTTAAATTTGTTTTTGCAACAAAATAATTGTAAATTACCCAAAGGATGTAGAAAATCGACTTACAGCCACATTCTCATTTCGCATATTAGTCTGACAAGCTCAAAAAAAATTCAATAGCAAAACAATAATCGATATTCATTTGAAATAAACTGCAATATGTTTGACTTTTTACGTATATTAATTCATGGTTCCCAGATTATGACACTTTTAGGCTTCAAAAGCTATCCATCGGACAATTTCTATAAGTGACACTGTGCACAACTAGCAGGGAAAATACCTTTACACTTGACAAATTAGATGTAAAGTCACATTTGCTCCTAGTTGTACAGTGATTACAGTGATCAAAACCCGGTAATCCAACATAACAACAAAACATGTGCAGAAGTAGTAGAGGACTTAGGACACTGCCTTGTGGAACACCACATAAAACATGAACAAATATTGCAAAGATGTGTCGAGACATTTTTATTTATTTGTTAAGCTTCAGATATAGCTTGAATTCCCATTTTATACCGAAACTAAATAGCATTAAATTAAACTATAAAACGAAACATAAAACAGCAAGTAATATATCTATATCTATCTATCTATATTTAGCGCTCGACGAAAAGCATTTTTAGATCTAAAAATATCAATATTTGTACCAAGATTATTTACTGTTTCTGGTTATCCGCAAGAGAACACGGAAGGAAAATTTAGATATTAATTCTCCAGTTCTTAACTTCCCGTTAAGTATCTTGTATAAACAAGTACATCAAATCTGCCAGCTTGTAACGAGAAGAGAGAACGTGGAGGTCAAGAAAGGATATCTCGGGTTTGCTTAAGAGACGTACCGATGGTATTCTTCTTTTGACTATAAAAATAAAATAGTTCGGAACAGAACAGGGATGTAATTGGGGGTATACGGCGTATACCTACCTCAATTTATTAGGCATCAGCGTATACCCACCTAAAATTTATGAAGTACGCAGGTATGTTAGTAAGCGAAAAGTTTTGTTACAACGAACGAAGCGTATACTCACCTAAAAATTTAGCATTACATCCCTGGAACAGAATCAATGTGAGATAGATTAGAAATACTAGCCATGTTCCAAATTGGGGAGCAATATTCAATTTTAGGGGAGATAAAAGTTTTGTAGAATATACTCAATGAAAGAAGGTCTTTCAATAGAGAAGATCAAGTAAGCGCATAGAACTGTTGGTTACAGAAGTCACGTGGTCAGCAAATAAAAGTTTTTCGTCAAATACCACTCTCAGATCATTTTGACAGGAAACTTTAGCGATACGAATGTCTTCAATGAAATATGCAGATGGTATTTGATTCTACTTTAAAGAAATAGTGAGAAAAGAAGATTTAGGGGGATTAATTTTAAAGTTCCACGCATTACACCAATTAAAGAGGTCAGAGATGGAATTTTGGAGATCAGTAACTTCCTGCAATGATATGATTTCTCCAAATAATTTACAATCGTCAGCAAAAAGGAGAATTTTGGTTTCAGATGACAAGAGAGATGGGAGATCGTCCATATGTAGAAAGAAGAGGGACCTAATTGTTTTGATCTTACATTGTATATTAAATCTGTCTTATCTTACACTTGGGTAGAAACGAAGAGACTAATACATTCCTTTCCGGATTAAATGCAATTTATTTATGGCCTTCAGCCTTTATTGATTTGGTCTCAAGTTTTGGTGAGCTTGTGTGTTGCCTAGCAATCTATCATGCAAAATCTTTCAATCCTTTGATATTGTCAACTTCTATTCCATAAACGAAGATATACTAAGTTGTCCTAAGAATATGGATGCCTGTGATTTCATACAATCGAAGATCTACACTGACAACACTTTATACTTCAAAGACATGTGCTATAATTGTAAATAAAATTTTGTTAGAGACGAAAGTATTCTTCCATACAGCAAAATAAATCTTCTAGGTGATGGCTAAATTTCCCTCCAATTCAGGGATTTTGAACAAAATTTCCCTTTTTCCTTTCCTTCGAAATTTAGGACCTAGGGAGGGAAATTTCTCCACGTTCGGCAACACACGTCAATTTTACCAGGAGACTGTCTAGACCGCCATCTTGAACGCGTCACTACTGACTTGTGTTGCATGGTAAATACAACGGCCAAACCACCGTTTGCAAGATTGTAGCGTGGTGTAGTGGTAAGACGTTGACTTAATGAATAAAAGAAACTCGCCGGTTCGAATCCCGGCGAGGGCATTTTTTTTTTCTTTTAAAATATATTTTTATATCATCATAGTTAATAATAATTCATTTCTTGCATTTTTCATAGATTATTTTAATTTGTGACCATGGGTTCGTGGGGGTTAGGTAATGTTAGGTGCAGTCATATATCTTTACATTTTCCGTTCTCATATTCCGAACTCGATGCCGATGTGATTTTGCCGCTCTGAAAAATTTGAAATAGTTCTCAGAAACATCACCAGAGGGCGTAAAAAATTAAACACTACCGGGGAAAAATTAAGCTTTTTGCTTCAATATTTCTTAACATTTTTAATATAAAAAGAAAATAATACTTAGAATTCAGAACAATAGCAAAAACAAAAGAGAATAAATAAATGACATAGTTAGTCACTAAAAACAGACGCGACAGGAAAGAAACAGAAAGAATAAATGGAATGCACGAATCAACAGCAATAAAAATATAAAAAATGAAAGTAAATGTTGAAAAATGCAAGGAAAAAGACGAGTAGGGGGCCATGTTGCAAAAGACAAGATAGTGCCAAGATATGAAGACTTGTTTAACCTGTTAGCTGTCAACAGTACTTAACATTGTTGATGCAAAGTACAACAATGTAATTTTAAAATGTCTTTCGACTGTACACAAAATCTCTTGAAGTACTTGTCTGAACTGGCGCTTAAGAGATATAACTGTTAGCGTACTTAGAAGAAAACGAAAGACACTTTGTGAATTAATGAGTGGAGGTTGGTGGAGAGCGTTATATAAGAACCAAATCATACACAAAGATCATTAATTTAACACAGCAGCCAAGCAAATTTAGAGGCAAGATAAAGAATAATATGTAAACATTCAGCCGAGGAATCAAGAGGGGAAGGGGGGGGGGGGGGAATTATATGTAAACATTTCTTGATTTCAATCAACCGTTACCTTTTTTTATGTTCCATCTTGTAAGCTCCATAAATCCTGTTACATTTGACTCACAAAAATTCAACTTAACTCTACATTATTTTTTATAATTAACATAACAAGTTAGAGATCTCGAAGAAAAAAGTAATAACGTTATAGGCTTACTGTATTACTATTTGCACTACTTCTATTCATAACAGTTGCTAAGTAATTTACTTGAAATTTCAGAATCGGGGTTAACACTTGAGATGCGTAGAGGGCACTTGGAAATTTTTCATAAAAACAAATAGATCAAATTAGTTGTATCAATGCGCTCGAATCGAGTCCCTACTCGATCCCGACTCAGTGAGTCGCAACATGCTCTGAAAGGCGACTCGGTTTGACTCGAGCATGTTCCGAGCATCAACTCAACTCTAGCAGATAGTGAGCACTAACTCGACTCGAGTTCCTTTGAGCACCGACTCGAACATATTCCGAGCAACGACTCGAGTACAAATGAGCACTGACTCGACTCGACTCGAGGTAGATAATGAGGACCGACTCAATTCGATTCGAACAGACAGTGAGCACTAACTCGACCCACTCGAGTCTCTTCGAGCAGTAACTTGAACGTCATCAATCAATTGTTATTGGTGTACAATTTATTGTAGTTCTGCCGTGATCATTTATAAGTTGTCATGTAGAGCGACTTAATTCACACATACTTTACAGATTCTCATGGGTAACTATTTGCGTTGCTCCTATATGTGTTGCCAGGTTGTGCTAATTTTTCGAAGTTACAAAATTTTTCAAATTTTCCATTTTTGTGTGCATCTGACTGTACTTTGAAGAGTTTTTCGTGTGGCTCAAAAATAGAATTGTGTTCGTTGTGTCCTACAGATGTACGGTACAGTTACGCTGTAAAAATAATGCATATTTTTGTACATTTTATAATCATATTCCACACATCTCATATGAATAAATTTCTTAACACAATTTCCTTACACAAGTTAAAGAGTGTATCCATAAACGATTTTGACAGAATACAAAAGATCGGAATTGAACCCGGATCATCTCATTCACTGATTCACATCTTTTTGCTCTAACCAAATGAACAGTGAAGAACGTAAAAAATTCTTTATTTATCGCGTTATATATTATAAATGTTTGAGCCAAAAATGCATAATCCGGCGTTTTTCAGGAGTATTATGACCAAAATATGTTCAAAAAGTTTTTAAAAAGCTAATCCTTTAGAAGTAAGTTCATAAGAAGCGTTTAAAATACTCTTACTCTAATCAGTGGCGGCTCGTGGTTCAGACAGTAGGTGAAGTGTTAAGAAATCATCTATATTCCATAATCCCTGCTCATTAACTATTATCCTGGATATCCATACTTTCTCTAATGTTACTCAAAATTGACCATCCTGCTAGATTACCCCTATCAAAACACATATATTGTATGCGACATTTTACAATATTTCATTATTTTCTCAAACACTCGTGTCTTTATTTAACGAATACAGGGGAAAAAATCATATGTGAAGTGCAGCTTTACTTGCTTTACCTGTAGAGCCGCCACTAGTACATTTCTTGTAACCAAATTTCAGTAAAGATAGCGAAATAGCGTAAAAAAACTGTATTATTTTTAACAGTGTAGCCACCCTTTTTTTTGTCCAAGACTGTATCCTACAATGCAGTAAATGACATAAGATTTTTATCTTATATTATTCTAAACGTTCATTATAGCTTTATCGTTTACGTACAAAGATGAACTTGACTCGTACATCAGATTTTTCTTCTTTTTAAAAAAAAGGAAAGAAAAAGAAGCCGCATTCACAAAAGCAGAAAAGTGGAACGTGGATTCATTTTCCACGTAAACGGCCTAGAAAGTGCACCTTCTTTTTTTTCTCTCTCTCTCTCTCTCCCATCTTCCTAATTTCCTTTTAAAGTGACAACAATTATACTTTTCCGACACTTGACATGGCAACATACATTTTTTTCCCTCGTTCTTTCTCTCAAGGTCAGCACTCACGCGATTGAAGAAATGTCAAAAAAAAATATTTATTTAAATAAAAACAATAAAGCAATCTCTTTTCATTTTTCCTTCCTCATATAGTAAAGATATTAACTTTCCCACTGAATATTATAATCGCAGAACCACGTTGTCATCTCCGTGCTTAGAATGTCGAAAATTTCCACGGAGAGGAGTAAATATGAGCAAAATTCATTCAGTAAAGAAGAAAAAAAGAAAGTTTCATGGAGACGGGCTACTGCTGACCGCCTCTCCTACTTCCATGTTGTATTTGGAAATCGCTTAATTTATAATTTATGTCAACTTTCATGGAAAACTGGTCATTTCTGACACCTAAATGTGACTTTACTAGCAAAAGGAACTCGAATTATGGTAGGTGAAAACAAACCACCGTCGTTAGACAAAAAATTGAAAGATTTTTTTTTTTTTCTTTTAAGAAGAACTTGCAAATTCTTATTTTTCAAATGTATTACCATTATATTGAGCGAACTCACTGCTACGTTTTAAGGATAATGTAAAGCAATGATCTCCAACAAAAGATGGCAGCACTATCTCCGCATATATTTAATGTATTTGTATTGTTGCACGAATGCTGTTCCTACAAATTCAAGCTCGGAGTTTGAATTTGTAGAAATAGCATTGAAATTTTGTACAACGATAAAAATACATGAAATATATACGGTGCTGCCATCTTTTGTTGGATATCGTTACTTTAAATTAACCTTAAGTTCATTACTAGTCTGATGTATAACGTCCCTCGGAAATATCCTTTGCGCGACAAGTATTGAGAAGACAATGACCAGAAACTTACAATCTACATTCTCAGCATTCGCCTAGTGAAACTGAGGTAGAACTCCTAGATACACTTCAGTCAAAATAGTAGAAAGCAGACTTAGAATCTGTGTGCTTTCACAGCCCTATTCGAAGTTGTTAAACTTGGCCATTAGACTAGTGTTTCATAAACGCCGGCCCCCCGGCAACTCTTGCAGCGAACCTCGACGATTTCACTGTTTTTAGTAAAAGTAAAATCCTAACTTTTGCCTAGTGAATATATTAATTATTTAAGTGGGTTTTGGAACAATTCAACAGGATTTTGAGAGCCCGCAACCTCCAAAAGGTTGAGAAACACTGTATTATACCACGTATTTTAAAGCCTTTTAGGCTACAACTTGCAACTCAGTAACTCTAGAACTATGAAGATGATTGAGGTGTCGTTGGAAAGGTCACGACGAGACGTGTTCAAATCCGCATAGATGTCCGTCCATTGACATCTTTCAGCTGAGGAACTACTAGGTTTAAGAAAGTGGTTGAGGTGCCATTTGAAAGGTCTCGGCGAGATGAGTTCAAAGCGCATAGATCATCTCTGTCCGCCGTCCGTCAACAATTTTCAACTCAAGAATTACTATGACTACAAATTTGAATTTGAACTTAAGGCTTTTGAGCATCTTTGGCTCAGCCCAGCGTGTACAGGATAGGAATGGTATTAGCCATAGCCTTACTAAAGATCCCATCTCGGCGTTCCCCTGAGGAAACTGAGGAAAAGATATGGAAAAACTAGGGCTACGAATGAGGTCAAATGTCATTTGA
>JAGDQP010024027.1:0-28441 GCA_022664845.1 Lepisma saccharinum | reverse complement strand
CGTTCATTTCTAATCATTCCTAACCTCGGCTGGTAACCTTTTCTTAACGAGTTTACCCCTTTGTATAGATCTCGTATGTTATTTGTCTTCCCGTTTTCCTCAATCTCCTGAATCTTCTGCGTCAGATATTCTCGCTTTTTGTTTCTGAACCCGAGTGTGGCGTTTCGTTTCGCGTTACTGTAGTGGTTGGTGTTTGCTTCGCTTTTATTACTTAGCCATCGTTGCCTGGCTTGTTTTCGTATTTTATGAAGTTTAATGCATTCTTCATCAAACCAAGGTTTGTTTTTCTGTTCTTTCTTCTCACCTACGCGTTTCTTCGCTGCGCTCTTAATTTTTTCACGAATTGCCTCCCACATCTTACTTACATCAATTTCATTGTTAATATCATCATTATTATTGCACTAGTCGGCTAGGATTTCGAACCTATTTGAGAGTTCGATTTGGTAATCTGGTTCGAGATGATGATGATGAGGATTGAAAAAATAAACTTTATAATGCACATTCCACTTATCACATTTTTATAAATTTTTGAAAAAAAAAAAATAATTCTAATTACTTGTGACTTACATGATAAAAAAACGATTTTTTAAAACCTGACAATTTTTTATTTCGGTGCTTAGTACATTTGGAGTTCTATCTTTCATATATAGTTTTCAACGCCCCCGATATGGTACCCCCAGCTTTGGCGCTCAAGGCAGGTTTCTCATCCTCATGAAGGCACTGATGGTAGGTTTTCTTGTTCGACTACAGTACACTCATAATTTTAATGTAGTTGAGAGCTCTGTCCTAATGTTTTTGTAGTATATGCACTTCGAAAAACTACATTTCCCAAATTCATCGAGATGCACAAGAAGAAGTTAAACGAGCCAACCTCTGATTTTTTTAAATATAAAATTTAGAATAAATACTTTCAGGGTATAAAACATTTAGTGGCAACTAGCTGCAACCTTGTAGGTAAATAAAACCCTCGCAAACGTGAGAAAACACGTTGTGCGGGTAAAAGCTTGGCGATGATGCGTATAGACTCCGAACCTTTTGTAAATGAAAGACAGCGGAAAAGTGAAGGACTGGTTAACAGTTAACAGCGATGTAGTGAAATGGAGTGGAGTGGAAGCTGGTGTGCAAGAGTGGTGGATTTAGACTTATTAGAGGAATGAGATGGAAATGGGACCCACGCTTTGACTTCTAAGGTGCAAAAGATCATAGCTATCATTTCTTTCATGAGTTCATACCTCCAAAAAGGGATATAAATTTGTCAGAAGTACATTAACTACATTTGCTTCAAAAACAAGCAAGCTAGTCTTTATATCATCAACAGCATTTATTTTCACGGTTTTTTTTTCAGTTGTATTACTCATACGTATACTGCAATACGTATAAAATAGCACATATTATTCATGTTACTTTTGAGGGTAACTAAGGAAGTACAACATATTGTTAAGAAACATTAGGGTATATTATTGTTTTATATCTATAGCACATTAGAGTCAATATGTATTATTTAAAATTTTCATGAGTTCTCCACGAGTCCCCCGAATAAAATCTTCTGCAAGAAACACTGTTTGTTTAGTACCTGGAGAAACCTCATTAGCACATTTAATTTACCTCACGATAGACGAACTTATGAAGAAATTTCCTGTGATATAAGCAACCCGTTAAACAGCTGTGTTAGCGCTTTCGTTAAGATGAAAGATGCCATATCCCGTATACTACGTGAATGTGAAGCATATAGCACATTTACGTAGTATAAGCTCCTGACAAAGATTCAACCAATATTTCCTCAGTGTTCCGACAGTATTAATTTCGCCGGTTTTCGTGGGGTTCGTCCCCACTGTACGCTGGGCTCCACAAGTGGATAATTGCTAGTTAATATAAATCAGTAGGGCGCCTGGATGGTGGTCGTAATCCAGTCAATCTGTGGTTTTTAGAGGGAAAAAGTGGTATAAAACTAATTTTCTCTCCATCTATTACTTTACCGTGGAGACAAGTGTCTAGATAAAAGTCCCCACCCTACCCCCTTGCTTCCCTCCTATGCCCCTAAAGTTAGAAAATCAACATTTTAAAAAACTGTCATATCTCCGAAACTAATTAACATATTGATATGCTTCTTTTTTCGTTTAATCTGTGAAATGTTTTCTACATTTTCATTTATCTTCAAGTTCCTGATAGATCCAATAATTTTTCGGTAAATTTAACCTAAACAGTAAAATATGAATAAAAATGTTCTCGCTATATCCTTTTTTGCTCTGTATCTCCTTAATGAGTTGTGATATAAAAACGTGCCCTGATAAAACTTGTAGAACATAAAATTGTCTTTCCATTGGTGTATATATTGTTGGGGTTAATATTAAAATTAGCCGTGCAGCGAGGTAAGTTTGAAGGCTTGCGCGCTATGATTCGGGTCGCTATGTACCACCATCTTGTCACTGTAGCCTAGCGAATCTGTTTCTTTACACAGAAGAAAAAATGGTATGAAGCTAATTTCTTCTTCATCGACTACTACCATGTAAACAAGTATCTAGTTAAAGTCCTCACACTACAACCCCTTGTTTGCCCCTACCTATTCTCAAAAAGTTAAAAAATTCTCATTTCTGAGAAAAGGTCTTATCTCGGAAACTAATCAAGATATTAATATATTTCTTTTTGATTTAAACTCTAAAGTGTGTTTTACAATTTTAATTTCTTCAAGTTTTCGATAAACCTAACGGTTTTTCGGTAAATTGAACTAAAACAGTAAACATAAAAAATGTTCTCCCTAGAAATTCCTTAATGAGTTGCGATATGAAAAAAAAACAACTAATAAACTTGTAGAGCATAAATGACTCTCAATGACTGTTTATTGTCTGGGTGGATCAAACATTGTGTTTGTGAATATTGAACATAATATTTATAAATAAAACTAATAAAGGAATGCCTTCCTCACTTACTGCGTCGATATGGTGAGAATTGCTTTCTTGCCTTAATGATAGAGAAAACGTTTAAAACAATATTTAAAACACGGCTTGTATCTACAAATTTCATAACATCAAAAAATTCTTAATTCACTTGTAAATCACTTCAGTTAATTCGCTTGTAATTTACTCACTTACCGCACTCTCACTTTTTCCCATTCGGTTAGAATCAAAGTTCAAAGTTCTCGTTGTGTATCACGGTGACTTTGGTACAGAACCCTCTGCAATCAAGAGGTGTTTTTACAAGAAACTTTAAAATTACGTGTAATCAAATTAATATCTTCAGGCGCTGACGGTTTTGTTGAATGGATAGGGTGCAATGCGTTGCTTGAAAGTCACCAACGCCATTCAGTTGCGATTATGTTGTCAAATCCAAGCCATTTTTGAATCCGGTAGTAAGTTCGAAGGGAGTGTTGTTCAGCTGCCCTTGATGTTGGGGAAAGAGATGCCATATTGAACTTTGATTTTAATTACATTTTAGCAACAGGTTTTAGATACATTGAGTACCTATTTTCATCCAAATTAGTTGAACTGGTACATCCGTATTACTGCAGAATGAAAATTTCACCTACTTTCTTAACACTATTTCTGCCAATTGCATTTGCATAAAAGCTAAGGATTCGCAACTCTTCCGAGTTCTTCAACATATAGTAAGCTTTAACTTTGCCTTTCCATAAAAATAAGAAGTGGTATCATATCCTGTTATAGCGTGAAAGAAGAGTAACACGTTCTTAATTTCTCGAATCTCTTCACAGGTTTGATTGATGCCATACGTTACAGAGCTGCCAGAGGGATTATGGAAATATAGAGAAAGTTTATCTGATTGTTGTAGACCTACAAATAAAACTAATATATCCGTATCCTGACCAACTGCAGCTACCGAACAATGGGTGTTGTTCTTGGATACAGTAATGGCTTTTTGGAAAATTTCAACATCTGCATCCTCTTTCACCACTGACGCAGATATTTGGTTATCGTAGCATTTTGTTGCAGATCAACTTCACTCCTGACATGGAGTGTTCTGTGAATCAAAGTGAGTTTCTATCTAACCCAAAAAGAAGAAAAACTTATTGGATTGCTTCTTCACAAGTTTGCTGATAACCAAATGTCTGCGTTAGTGGCGAAAGAGGATGTAGATGTTGAAATTTTCCAAAAGGCCATTACTGTATCCAAGAACCACATGCAGTTGGTCAGGAAACGGATATTTGTAGGCCTACAACAATCAGAAAAACTTTCTCTATATTTCCATAATCCCTCTGGCAGCTCTACAACGTATGACATCAATCAAACCTGTGAAGAGATTCGAGAAATTAAGAACGTGTTACTCTTCTTTCACGCTATAACAGGATATGATACCACTTCTTATTTTTATGGAAAAGGCAAAGTTAAAGCTTACTATATGTTGAAGAACTCGGAAGAGTTGCGAATCCTTAGCTTTTATGCAAATGCAATTGGCAGAAATAGTGTTAAGAAAGTAGGTGAAATTTTCATTCTGCAGTAATACGGATGTACCAGTTCAACTAATTTGGATGAAAATAGGTACTCAATGTATCTAAAACCTGTTGCTAAAATGTAATTAAAATCAAAGTTCAATATGGCATCTCTTTCCCCAACATCAAGGGCAGCTGAACAACACTCCCTTCGAACTTACTACCGGATTCAAAAATGGCTTGGATTTGACAACATAATCGCAACTGAATGGCGTTGGTGACTTTCAAGCAACGCATTGCACCCTATCCATTCAACAAAACCATCAGCGCCTGAAGATATTAATTTGATTACACGTAATTTTAAAGTTTCTTGTAATAACATCCCTTGATTGCAGAGGGTTCTGTACCAATGTTACTGTGATACACAACGAGAACTTTGAACTTTGAAGCTAACCGAATGGGAAAAAGTGAGAGTGCTATAAGTGAGTAAATTACAAGCGAAGTAACTGAAGTGATTTACAAGTGAATTAAGAATTTTTTGATGTTATGAAATTTGTAGATACAAGCCGTGTTTTAAATATTGTTTTAAACGTTTTCTCTATCATTAAGGCAAGAAAGCAATTATCACCATATCTACGCAGTAAGTAAGGAAGGCATTCCTTTATTCGTTTTATTTATAAATATTATGTTCAATATTCACCACACAATGTTTGATTCTCCCAGACATTAAATAGTAATTGAGAGTCATTTATGCTCTACAAGTTTTATTAGTTTTTTTTTTCCATATCGCAACTCATTAAGGAAGAAAATAGAGAGGACATTTTTTACGTTTACTGTTTTAGTTCAATTTACCGAAAAACCGTTAGGTTTATCGAAAACTTGAAGAAATCAAAATTGTTAAACACACTTTAGAGTTTAAATCAAAAAGAAATATATCAATATCTTGATTAGTTTCCGAGATACGACCTTTTCTCAGAAATGAGATTTTTTTTTAACTTTTTGGGGATAGGTAGGAGGGGGGAAACAAGGGGTTGTAGTATGAGGACTTTAGCTAGGCAAGGAGCTAACCTTGGAGGAATTAAAATAGAAGGAGACGCCCAAACCACCAAATTTTGAAGGTAAAAATGGCAGCCCGTCAATCTTCCAGTGCGGCCATCCGCCATCTTGCATTTGGAAGAAATCACGAAATCCCTATTGTTTTATATACACCGTACAGATAATATTTCATGAAATTCTAAATCATATGTTATTATACTTACGTTTGTGTATTAGGGAACGTTTAAATAAACTCCAGGTGCGATTGAATGAAGAAAATCTAGCAGAATAAACATTGAACAATGAAAAATACTGATGTCTGTAGCCGTTCTGGTTACCAATATTAAAAGATTCTCGAAAAAAAAAACTGATAACATAGGATCTTTTTATATACTTTCTCTCAATGACAATGAAACCAATAAGTAATGATGAAAAGCAAGGAAGTAATATTAAACACGTACTAAGAAATCCATCTAACACCAAACCAACGTAGCTAAATTAGTAGAACGTTGGAAGGTTCTGGGAACGATGCCAGCAACAGCACATTCCGACTCAGGTTTTTTGTCACACCATGCAACTGGCGTGATTGTACTTTTCCCTTCCCTTTTCCGGCCTGAGTGAAAATTGCCTAAAGGCCGCACACAAATAAAAATAAATAAAAAACGTCAAAATTAAAATTGATATTTTATTCATATTATTATGCAAAAAATAATGTAATAAGTCTATGCTAGGGATGGCCAGATCCCTCTGCCATCCCTACTTAGGTGTAGGGATAACCGACACTCAAATCCAAAATCCGGATGTTCGGTAAATTTTATTTTATTTTGTCCAGTCTAGTAACTTTTGACTTCGGCTCGTCACAATTCGACCCTTTACACCTAGTTAAAATCTACAAACATCCATGCCCCTGCTGGGATTCGAACCAGGCACCTTCGAGCGTTGGCCTAACGCCTTAGACCTCACTGCTTCTTGGTCGGCACCGGATCTTCGGGTATCAAGTCTAATGGATTCATATGATTTCAGTCTCAGATTCAAAGATCCAGTATTCGGACTTCGTTATTATGATACCGAGCCGCCGTAGATCAGTGGTAGAGCGTTGGCGTAGCAGTCGGGAGGTTGTGTGTTCGATCCCAGCGGCCGACAATCCTGACTGATTTCCAGGGTTTTTCCTCAGTCACACCAGGCATATATCGTGATGGCACCTTCAACATTGGCCCTGGCCGACACCTTCCCGAATCCTTCCCCTTCTATCTATCCCTGTCTGAGCTCTAGATGCCTAAAGGCCATAAATAGAATACAATTCGTTATTATGATGCATATGAAACTGCGATGCCGGAATGTTAAATTATAAAAGGCCCTGGCTAATACTTTCCCTATCCTCTGCATACCATATCCCGGCCTGTCTAATTTAATTCCTCGAAGAGAGAGAGAATAGTATACAAAACTTCCAGAGTGAACATCGAAAGCTGCATAGCTGTAAACAATTCCTCAAAGTATACACAATCTAATGAAATATAATGAATACTACTTTCCCTACTACTACTACTATACTATACTACTAATATAATAATACTACTACTACTAAAGGACTACAGTTCCTTTAGTCAATTTTCTTGTAATTGCTTAAAATTAATGAGAAAAATTAAAACAGTAATCCCTCTCAATTCTCGAATTAACATATTGACGGCATAATGAAAAGTACAGATAAAAAACTTTTAATTTTATCCCTGCGATCATTTTGTATCCAATTTTATATTTGGATAGAAGTTCTCTCTAACATTTACCTGTGAAATGTGACATTGGGAGCCTTCTTGTATTTGTACATCCAAATGCAACACAACTCACAACCATTTTAAAAATAACAGAAAAGTATAAAGAATGAACTGATTATTTGCATGTCTGAATGCAATACTTCAATTTTATTCCAAACGCAATATAGCGGACCGCGCGGAGCGGCGGCCATTTTCGGTTTCAATTTGTTTTCGAAGTAGGAATACGTTTGGGCGTCTCCTTCTATTTTAATTTCTCCATGGATCTAACTAATATTTTCTTTAGTTAAGGTTCTTGGACACTAGGCAAGATCATGGTATTCACTGTCTACATTTGCAAAATAATAAAGATTTTGTTCTGTTTAGTTTACCCTTGTTTTCTGTCTTTAATGCTATTTTATTATAATAATAATATCTAAAGTTTTATTGGAATTTTAAACAGAAATAGTGTAAATAACCTTTATTAATTTGTGTATCAGATACAGTCAAAACCAAGAAAAAGCGATATTTCTCTCTTGTGATACAAGATGCAGTTGTATGTTCTCATATTTGGTTTGTAATTTGAAACCAACAAGTATTCAGTGATCAGAGTGTAATATGAGAAGATGCAGGTGTGAATCCAAGATCTTGGAATCCGATAAAAGTCACACGTATCGGATTACAATTAGCCAGCAATATTTTTACATGATCAATACAGGAGTTGCGGAAGGCTGAGGAAACACTTGGCGGAGTGTACCGACACAGCACAATCACGTTAAATAAACGCTTATTCAGCTTTTCCTTAATTGTTTACTGAACGTTGAATTTTGGTTGAATTTACGTATATTCCACGTTTATACAACTATCGGATTAGTTTTCTAAGAAATGTTGATTCAACGTTGAATCTGACGTTTAACAAACGTTTTAAAGATGGTGAATTAAACCTTTTCTGCAACTTTATTTTGGTAATTAACGTTGATTCAACTTTACTAAACGTTGAATAAACGTCAGATTCAACTTTTAATCAACGTTTATACTACGTTTAGAGAGAAGCAAAATTCAACCTTCAGGACAAATTTCGTACCTTTCGAAGCCTAGTACTTCTTAGGGTTGATTCCAGAAAAAATTCCTTTGATTATAGGATTTTAAGCTGGAATCAACCCTAAAATTATAATTTCAATTAAAGCATATCGTACTGAACATTAAAGCACTAGGATTAGGTCTGGGAAACTTACATCATTCTGTTCATCTGCACAGATTTAAATATTCGTTATAAGTAGGGATTTTGTGTGAAAGATACGAAATTTTTCCTGAAAGTTAAATTTTACTTCTCCTTAAACGTGACAATCCAACAATCCGGGTTTGATTCCAGGTGGTAGAAGTTGAAATAATTTTACCTAGACCGTTTGTCCCACAGGTCGACCCGACTCTGAAAATATATAACACCTAATGAAGTTTAAACATAAAACTATCACTGGAAATTGTTTCTGTAGGTTAGGAAAACTCACAAACATTCAACGTTGTGCTTTCCACTATTTAGAAGGTTTAAAAACACAATTTAATTCAACGTTTAATAAACGTTTAGTACTGGTCATTCTTTAAACGTTTATTAAATTACGTTGATAAATATAATTCAACGTCACCAAATGCAAAGTTGTAAAAATTCAACGTTTATAAAACATTAATTCAACGTTGTGTGGGCAATAAGCTGCTTCTGTGCCATCTGTAACCTAACACCATAGAATGGACCAGTTCTCTACACTCTTCGCGACTGATTTCCAGGTATCTTCTTCATGTGACAGATATTATAATGCATGCAACATCTTGCATGTTATACATCGTGCATAAGTGCGTTTTGCTACTGAAATATAGCGTATTGAAAGTACATCTCCTTAATCACTTGATCCTGTTTACTACTGATTTCCTCGGATTGGCGAAAACTTAAAGACGTAACTGATAAAACGTAGCAAAATAAGATTATATTCACATGATGTCATTCCGCTTTTCTAGTATATTTGATTTCATCCTTCCGGTTCCGCCACACCGTTGAAGTTAAGTCAGCAGACAAACAAAGAAGAAGCGCATTCCGTTAAGACTTGAGAGAACAAAAGACAAACGGTTAGCGTATCCATTGTATGAATGTCAAATATAAGTGCATTTCCATCAAGAAAAAATGATATTATATATCACCTAGTGAAGTTTAAGCATAAAACTATCACTGAAAATTGTATTTCTGTATATTAGGAAAACTCACAAACATTCAACATTGAATAAACGTTTTGCTTTCCACAATTTTAGAAGGTTTTAGAGCATAGTTTAAATTAAACGTTTAATACTGGCCATTATTTAAACATTAAATAACGTTGATAAAACGTATAATTAAACGTCACCAAATATAACGTTGTCAAAATTCAACGTTTATAAAACGTTAATTCAACATTGTGTGCTGTGTGTGTGTAGTTTCGTATGTACTCGTGCACTCACAGCACAGCCATATGATACCTCGGAGTGAAACTTGTGGATCTTCATCGGATCTACATCGTTTTAGGATCCCGAAAGTGGCCGTTGAAGAGAAATCTAACGCAGCGATGTACCAGACGCCTGAAGCAGCCACGCCAAGTTGAATGGGTGAATCAGCAGCAGCAGGCCAGTGGTCACCGCGATAGCAACGGCGCGGGGTCGCATGCATAAGGCCATTTTATTGTATGCGGAAAGCCCCGTCAACAGCGAAGCGATGCACCCAGTATCTGCAGTAGCTGCTGTAACATATCTCACTCTACTCTGTAGTTCGTCCCGTCTCATCGCTCTTGTGGTTAGATATCAAATCAATTAACAAACTCATACCAATTACCTCAACCTATGAACCTGGTTAAATTCATACATGTAGTGTAGTAACTTAGATGTAGTGGGATTTTCCCGGCTTCACCGGTTATTTTCCCTCTATCAAAGCCACTTCTTTGTTCTTTTGTATTGTCTGATTTCCTCTTCTTTCTTCTATCTCCGACGTAGTGGTAAATGTCTTTGGACAGAAACCTCTAGAATTACCTCATTCACATGCTTTATTGTAGTTCCTACTTAACACCATGCTCGGAAGATCACGATATTATGGTTGGTGATCCACGCCCCTGGGCGTTACTTTTAGGGGCCCGACTAGCTTAGTTTTTTCTTTTTTCTGTTTAAAAAGGAAAATAAATGGAGTAAACACGTAAGGGTCTCGACGATTAGACGTGCAACTGAGAACATCTAGTGTTGTGTGGTGACTAAGTGTCGAGAAGAGTTAAATTGTGACAGACTCTTTAAGTGCCCATCAGAGATTTTGACATACACACTTACATACATCTAACACACACATACACTATACATTCCCTTACACGTACTGTACATCGTTTCCTGTTGCAGTTTTCTCTTTTTAACTTCATATTGCATCCCGCATACGTCGTTTCCCCATTTTCTCACACCTCTTTATAGAGTTGGCGAGCCTATGAATCACCTATAATACTTTTATCACCATTAATTCTATACCTTTTCACATTTTACTCAATTCATATTTATAGCTTTTTCACGATTATTTTAATTCATTATTATATACATTTTAATAGGCCGATAGTCTAAACTGACTGAGGCCTTTATTCGCTCCAAGGAGCGTTTTAGAATAGAATAGAAGGAAAATAAATAACTGGTCCACTCAAGACAGAAACAGAAGCCTCTTGGCAACACTGCAGTGAATCTACGTTTACAGAAACATTTGAATGACGAGTTCCGAAAGCCGAAATGTAAATTATACAGAACTCTAAAGATAGATTTGTGTATTTTGCGTGTGCTTTGAGTTCACATGAAAGTATCCAGGTAATGTACGAGGGAAATCAGAAATACTAACAGGGTCCAAAATATATGTGGAACTTAATGTATCCTGTACTACATACGGCCCCATAACATGTAAATGTCAAATTGTACAGTATTTAGCTATGCCATAGTTACTTTATATTTTGACATTTCCGTTAGAGTACAGAGATACTTAAACACACACTCGGAAATATAGCCAGTACGTGAAGGAACTAACGGGAAGGGAGTATACTTTAACCCACTGAAGGAAGCTACGAGACGCACTCCAGAAACTTTGACTGAGAATGGACCCTTGTACACAATTTATCGGGCGTTCATGTCTCGATTTAGGCTGTGGTGCAATTTGTGGCAGCCACCTATTTGCCAAATTTTGCCGTATGTACGCTTTATACAGTTCATTCCCTTGCAAACAATTCTCGCAGGAACTTCCGTAAACGACTAACGACAGCCAGCATTCCAAAAGGTGTTACGAAAAGCCATGTGTTGAAATTACCTTGTTAAATACCCACTCAAGTTGTATTCAACATTCAGAAACATGGCGGTAACGGAGCAATACTAATAGCGTAACTTCATGCTGTGAGTGACACTGCTACAAAAGTCACGCACATAAAGTCGGTTTGGTTGAAATCAGATATTTTTTTCATTATACGCGATTTAAATGTTGAGCACTCCTTATGCCGTCCACAGCGCGCAGTAGCGAGACACACACAGTACTTTTTGCTCTTTCACTCATTTCACACTTCCATGACTCAAAACTTCTTTTTTATCTGGCGATTCTACAATTCCACATACGTTGCAAACATTATAGGCCTTATTTCTCTTGTGTGTGTGTGTTTGTTTTTTTTTTTTTTTTTTTTGGCTGCCACGAGCTGCATCATGCAGCGACAGTTCAAGATCGCTGGCCCGCATATCCTTGTATACTGGGAAAATGGCAACTTATTCGTATTTACCTTTGATTTTTGAGCAAATGTTAACTTAGTGTTTTGTATTATTGTTTTGTGGAATTTCCTTGCATAGAATCAATTTAATCTTTGTACACTCACGGAAGAATGTATTCTGAGAATGTTTTCTTTTTATTATTATTATAACATGGACCAAACAAGCACCTATCGCCTAAATGGGCCATATGTCTTAGGAATGGCATGAGATGGGTATAACCATAGCTGCCTTTCTATTGCATATAAGCCAGTTAACAAAATGAATTGTAAATGATGTGTTCAGGGAATATATAGTTTCGTGAGTGTACGCAGTTTATGAAGGTAGTTCGCCAGTTACAGTATATCGTTGAGTTCCCTGAAGTTTAACTCTCTTAAAAGTAATTGATTTTGTACCTATAGTGATATATTTGGAGTGTTCTGATCAAGATTCAGAAAAACAGGACATGTGACGTATAGAAACTTAGTTCTTTGTCATTATCACGAGTGAATTCTACTATTAACTGTAACCAATTATTAAGGGTTACGAAAATAATTGAAAAGTTAAAAGAAGGGCACGAGAATCCAGACAAAGTCACGAATTTTTATCCGTACAAATGTAAGTTGTGTTTGCGGAGCAATCAGTAGCATTAGAACTGAAACACTATCTTATAAATTTTTAATCGTATTACCATTCCTTTAACCCGTAACCCTCTGTTACCATTCGTATTTAGCGAAATTTATACTGAGCCCGTAATGTTCCTAAGCTTCTTGATAAAGTGTGTGATGTCTTCTTTTAAAAGACCAAAGCAACTGATAACTGTGGATTTAAATAAAACTATCTTCCTGAATGTTAGATCAGTAGATATTAGCTTCGGTGCGATAGCAGCATGGAAAGGAATGCAAGAACTTAAAATTCCTTCCTGTAGAAAAGATTACAGAATTTTCCTTTTTTTGTTTTTGGTGAGAGAATCTATCCAATAATAATTTTATCTTTGCCTTTTTTCTTTCCAAACAGCAGCTCATGATAGGGAAAAAGCAAATAATTGCAGTTAAGAGAACTGACGTGACTGTAACCAGTAATAAGGAGGAAATTATAAAAATATTTGAAAATTTCTCCGAAGAAAAATTAGGAAATGATGTACAAGTTCCAGAAGTAGTGGATAAAGTACTTGGAGGGATGAAGGGTGGAAAATCGCCAGAAGAAGATGAACTCACAACAGAAATGTTTAAATGGGGAGGTGAAGAGAGGAAAGAAGTTGCCAAATTATTCTCAATGTTCTGAGGAAGAGAAAAATATCGTCAATTTGGAATAATGCTGTTATCATTTTGTTGTACAATTAAGGGGACAGAGAACGCGTCTTAAACTACAGACCAATTAGTTACTGTCAGTTCTGCACCACCAAAGTTACTTTGAATCGTATTGAACGAGACTTAGATTTTAACCAGAGAAGGAAACAAGCCGGATTTCGTCATGGATTTAGCGCAATGGACCACATAAAAGTATTGAATGAAGTTCTGGAAAGGACTAATGAATATGAACTTCCACTATGTGTAGGATTCATAGATTTTGAAAAAGCATTCGATTCGGTCTCCTTGGCAGCAGTACTTAAATGCCTTGAACATCAAGACATCGAAAGTGAGTACATTAAATCACTACGAAACATTTACTGTACTGCCGCATCTGTCATTAGACTACATCAAGAGAGTGAAAAATTTAAAGTTGGAAAAAGGGTAATGCAAGGAGATTCACTTTCTCCAAAATTGTTTTCTGTGGTCCTGGAGAGTGTATTCCAAAATTTAAGAAAAAGTAAAAGAACTGAGTAATGCGAGTTCGAAAATATGCCTTAAAATGAATTTAAGTTAAACGAAAGTCATGTTCAATCAATGCTGCAAAGAGGAAAATAAAGATTAATGGAGAGACAATAGGCATAGTTGATGAGTATGTTTACCTAGGGCAGCTCAAAACATCGAATGATGGCGTGGAGTTCATTTGAAAGGCTACACTTTATTTTCAAAAGCAAACAGCCAATGTATCTCAAGCGTAAAGTTTATAATCAATGTGTCTTACCTGTGATGATGTACGGCTATGAAACTTGGACACTGAATACGCGAACAACTCAAAGATTAAGAGTCTTACACAGAGTAATGGAGAGATACATGCTAATAATAACCAGGAGGGACAGGAAGACAAATGAATGGATTCGCGCCGAAACAGAGGTAGAAGATATAATCAAGACTGCGAAGAAGATGAAGTTGAGATGGGCTGATCACATAGCTAGAATAACAGAGGGAACATGGGCGACAAATGTACTACATTGAATTCCCAGAGAAAAGAAACGACCAAGACGACGTCAAAATGCTACATGGGTAGATGAAATCAAACGTTTTTCAGGAGTTACATGGATGAGGATAGAAGCAGACCGAGAAATGTTGAAAGGAAAGTTTGAGGCCTTCATCCAGCAGTGAATAGAAAATGGCTGAATGTCACAGCCATATTCAATTCACTACTGGATGAGGCCTCTCCCGGAGGGAGGAGGTGGTCTAATACTCCCACGGTGACCAGACGTGTTGGGAGAGGAGAGCCGAAGCTCTCAATTGTGATCGCCACTCTCGTTTATTCACAACAGCTCCCCAATTGTCCTCAAGATGCTGGGTCAGCACAGAAATTTTGAGCTCCCACCGGGAATCGAACGCGCTACCAGTTTACTAGTATTGCTGCGCAGGCCATTTCAATTTCATCGCGCAGTTCCGCTAGTGAGCCTGGTTTCCTACTGTGCACCTCAAGTAAGTCAAGTGGGATTAAATCAGGTGAACGTTAGGGATACTCAATCGCTCCTCTTCGTCCTATCCAACGATCTGGTACAGTGTTTTCCAGATAGGCACACATATCATGATGAAAGTGTGGCGGGGCGGCATGTTTTTGGTTGTAAAATGGATCACCGCTTATCGCGAAAGCGAGCAATGGTGGTTGGTGGTTCAGTTCCATATTCCTGCCTCCAGCGTCGTTGCACTTCATGGACATTCTCGAATTTCCAGTACCATTTCAAAACGTTCTTTCGCTGCTCGAATGACAATCGTATTCGTACAATTGCTACACTTTCTTAAATGATTAAATCGCATCGCATAGCTTTGCTTACAATGGCGTCAGAACAGTAACACGATTTGCTGCTGGACCATCGTACTACACGTTCAACCCATAGCCAATGTGATTTCGGAGCGTATCACACGTATAACATGTTTTAAAGTGTGCATACATTTTTTTTGGCATACCCGGTATATATCTATCTATCTATCTATCTATATATATATATAATACAGGGTGATCCAAAAGTCACTGTGTACTTGTATTTTCTTGTCAGATACACTGACCGTGGCTCACGCTGAATGTTTCCAGTTTTACAAACTAAATGGTTTACTAGTATACTGTATTTTTGCAAAATTTGACACAACATCGAAAAGTCCATTCCGTAGAATTTGCGCACGTCTATGAGCACTTATTGAAATTGCAATGCTGCCAGCGTCGGCTCATCCCGATTATGAAAGACAGGTTGTTTCGTAACAGCAGAGACACTTATGATCGAATATTTTAAATTTAATTTTGAAGGTTTTTAGGCAACTTTGGCTCAGGCCAGATCGATGATGATGGGATGATTGGTGGAATGAAGAAAGTGGGAGGAAACAGGAGGACGCTGAGAAAACCCACGCACACGGTGTTTGTCCACCACAAAGCCCACTTTGCACGAGCAGGGTTTGAACCGACGACCTCCAAGCGCCAGAGGTGAGAGCTCTAACCGCTGGGCCACCGCGACCTATACTCATGATCGAGTTTCGGTGTTAGGTAATCTGACTACATTTTTCCAGGATTTTTCTATTTCATTAGGCGAATGCACGATGGTGGACAAATATAGACTTATCCATTGATGACCAAATAAAGATATTACCAAATTTGGCGATTACCTTTTCCCCCCTCTCAAGTTGCATTTGATCACTTCAGTGGCTCCAACCCGGAGCGCCAAATGCAATGAATTTGTGATGGAAGATTGTTGCTGTGGGGTATATTAAAAGGCGAAACTTTAAAAAAAAATAGAGCCTAGAGTATTTTAAAAACAGAAATATGGTACCAATATTCGTATTGTATTCGGTTTAGTTTATTTATTTACCTATTGTAGCAAACTTTACGGTTTTTGAACTCAGACCTCGTGGTCCAGACGGTAACATCGCGGACTTCTGATCGGCGGTGAGTAGTCACGTGAGTTCGTACCCCACGGCCAACCATCTTGACTAAGGTATTTCAGAGTTTCCTTAAGTTTCACCAGACGAATGTCAGGGTGGTACCTTAAGAAAGGCCCTGCTTTCCCGATCCTCATCTAATCCATCTGATCTGAGCCAAAAATGCCAAAAGAGCTTAAATAAAATTCAAAATTTACAAGTTCTGGTCCTTGGCATAGTACTCGTAACGAATTGTGTGGTACTTTGGTAAACTGTATTTTAATATGGGCCAGTCTAGTAACTTTGGACTTCGGCCCGTCACGATTCGCCTTTAGCTGTTAAAATTAACACCCATGCCTCTGCCGGGACTCGAACCCGGGACCTTCGAGCCGATGGCCTACCGCCGCAGGCCGCTCATCCACCCGGCCGGCTTGTGTGGTACTTGTAGCAAGTAAATGAATATTGCATAGAATAGTAATAATAAAAGTGGCATATTCGCATAACTGGTTTATGGGTTTAGCATAAATAATAATAATGAAAGGCATATAAAGCAGTAGTTGAAAAGTCTAGCACAATATTTTACAATATTAAGTATTCAAATGATGATGTAGATAGTTCAATTTTTTTGTGTTGTAATTTTGTTGGTGCTACATATTGAGTTTTGTCGCCCGTAACCTAGGTTCTCCTCCTGTCTATTTGGTAACCTCCTTATATATTACTTTCTGGTACTTTCTTCCCGGAGTTCATTGTTCGGTGCCATTTAGATTTAAAGCCTCATCTACTATTTTGTGATAAGGACATAAAATTTAAAGTTAAATCAACAGAGTTGGAAAATGGGTTATCATGGGGCGCCATCATCTCCACTATTTGATAACTGCTCATTTTCAACGCTGTCAATCTTTACTCTTGTTAGTGTAGACACTTCATCAGCTGAAAAAAAAAAGACCATACCACGAAACTACCTAATGCATATTATACAATACAATTACAAGAAGTTGGCCAACAGAACTGAAATCCGGTCACTTTTGGTGATTCTGTGACCAGGCCTGGAACTTAACCAGAATTACTCGTGACCCAAATGACAAGACTGACTGTGACTCGATTTAACCAGATCTTGTGCATGTGGTTTGAATCAGTCAATATTGTTATTTGTGAAATTCACGAATTCTTTCAGAATAGCTTTTGCAACGGGGGGAGACATTTCCGAGGTTCTTTTCAGTGTCGAATTTTTCGTGCTCTGTGGGGCTAAAATACCCGTTCCCAGTCACTCCAGGAAAAAGTACTATTGAAACGCAACAGTGTATAACAAAGAAAGAATTATTTTGCTTTACTTTCAAGGTCACAGGATCGAAATTGGGTCACCGGGTCAGGTCGGACCCCAAACATAGACCCGGTGACCCGTTTCAGCTCTGGTAGTAATAGATAGCCCATTATACGTTTCTAATAATTCTCGATCTATAAGTTTAGATATACATACAAGTGAATCTGACTTTATGTATAATAATGTAAATTTCTTCTTTCAGGTCGATGGTCGTAAAAAAGAATGGGGAAGTAGAAAGTTACTGATCTTCCCCAAGTTTTCATTTGGCAGGCAATGTGGACACATTGTAGATATTACAGAAGAATATTGAAAGAGAAATTAAACAGAATGTGGATGGCACATATTTCTCCCAGGAGAACAAAGATCTTTGTGTTGCTAGTGGTCTTTGGTCTTATCATTTGGTATAAGCTTCCATCAGCGCGATATGACCAAGTGGTAAGTATCATATGAATAACCCGACAAATTCACATCTTTAAACCAAGACACCACACCACGTTAAATTTACACCGATATTTTCAGACAGCATGTAGTAAACGTTTTCTACGGGTTAGAAGCCATATTCGTTTCGGCGTTGAAACAGTACAACAAGCCTGTGACATAATTTGCGATGGTTACCTTTCTTATTGAGTATCAAAGTGATTTGAACAATCTATATATTGGGGGTAAATAGGTATTTGTGTGTATGTGTGTGTTTGGTCGTTGTTGATCTTTTGAGTCATAGCAGGAACGTGTTATTTTATTTTTTCGCTGTTTGCTAAGAGAAGGCATTTCCTTAGGGCCACGATGGGTCATCGGTTAGAGCGCTCACCTGTCGCGCTTGGGTTCGTTAGTTCAAACTCTGCTCGTGTCATGTGGGCTTTGTGGTGGACAAACACCGTGTGTGTGGGTTTTCTAGTTCTTCCATTTCCTCCCACTTTCTTCGTTCCACCAATCATCTCATTATCATCCATCAGGCCTGAGCCAAAGTTGCCCAAAGGCTTTAAAAATTAAATTCAAAGTTCAAGGGATTTCCTTTTCTCCTTCCCGCCATATTAAACAATAACCTACAGAATGATTTTCTAACCTTTGCTCGTAACTTCAGGTGACACTACAAATGGTTCATCCTGATATTTCGAAGGTCACCACCTCAGACACGAAACACATCCCAGCCTTCACAATTTCCTCCCTCCCTTTAGTAAAGACCCTTCACCTCCATGCAAACCATCCTTTCGAACTCTACATCTCCTTCCTCTTCAAATAAACTGCTAATCCTGACTTCATTGACATGCTTCACTCTCATCACAACCTTATCTCTGCAGAAGGAAGAGCAATCTTAGGTCTTTCTTTTGGATCCGTCCTCATTATTATTCACCCGTCTAACAAGCCGGCCATTATTATCCACCACGGTAGTCATGAATTGGGCACTATAGAGGAAGACTGATCCAAGTCAATTTTTTAAAATGAATTTTATACACAAGTGACTGCTTGTGTCTAGTATTGGCTCTCCTAATGAAAGAATCTCGGCCTTCCCTGACCACAATCTCCGACCGTTCGTCCAGAATTTGAATTTTATTTATTGCCTTTAGGCATCTAAGGCACAGGCCGGGATAAGGAAGGGGAAAGAATTCGGGAAGGTTTCGGCCAGGGCCTATGTTGAAGGCTTCATTCCGGCATTTGCCTGGTGTGACAGTAAAAACCTGTTAGGATGGTAGGTCGCTGGGATCGAACCCACGACCTCCCGAATAATACGCCAACGCTCTACCACTGACATTTCTTCCCATAGCAAAGATAGCAACCACTTTTCTCCATATACATTCTATCTCCAACCCGCTCCCACCAAACACCATCTTAGTTTCATTATTCTCCATACCCTGATCTCGCAGCCTCTGAACATTTTCTCGACACATATCCCGATCCTCCTAAACCCAGCACACCATTTGTGCTTCAGTTAGGTCAGTGTATCCTCCTCATCATAAACAACTTGCCATTTGAAAGCTATAATTATCTGCAAATCAAGGGAATAACCACGGGTACCCGTATGACTGTCCTACGCCAACCTTTTTATGGAACGCCTGGAGCAATAGTGCCTGATTTCCACATCTCTCAAACCTTTTGTCTTCTCTATATTGATGACATCTAATTTGGACTCGCAGACAAAAGTCACTGGAAACATTCTCCAGAACAATCGAATTGAGGCTGACGTCCACGTCACACGTACAGTGTTTCCGTTTCAGTAGCTTCCATCCATAACGTATCAAACGCGCTCTCCCATACGCTCATGCTGTCCTGGGCACTCGCATCACTCCTCTGACGACCTACTTTAAGATTATTTTAGTGCTTTCTTCTCAGCTCTTACCGACCATGGATAGCCCAGTTATCTGTTCCGTAAACAATTTGATCCTTCCAAGAATCACCAACACTCTAACCGGCCTTCCGCGAAGCTTCTTGCGCTTCCAGTCTTCTCACTCTGTACCATCCTAGCCTTCAGGTTCTATCCTGACTACTTCCTGACCAGAAGTGAATTCATACAATCTTCTGCCCCCAAACGTAGTAAGTGCAATAAAACCGAATGCAGAACCTGCTCTGTTTTTATCCCAGTCTGAACTTTGAACATTCCGACACTTGGGCAGTTGCATTTCTTCAGACTTTATTTACCTTTTACGCTGTAACATATGCTCCGACTTCTACTTTGGAGAAATCCGGACACCATCCGAATCAACAACCATCGTTACTACTCCAAATCACAATTACCCCATCTCCCTATGCCAGAACACACTTCACGTCACGGCTGTATTTTTGACGAAATTTTCCGCGTCATTACCCAAAATTTCTCAATCCAGATTCACTTTCCACAATTAGGAAGAGATAGGGGCAGATGTATATCTGTATCCTCTCCGCCAACCATGAACCCTGCATGTAACTTCCCTGCACTCCAATTCTTCTTCCCCGGTGCTTTCATCTTCCCCTCCTCTTTTTCCATCCATTATTATTATTATTTCTCCGGTGTTTCGTACCCTCATTACTTCTCCAGGAAGCCTCTTACAGATCCTGGTTTTCTTTCACCGCCCCGACGTGCTTTTTGCTTCTTCATTTTGTGTGTTTTGTTTTTTCGGTCACTATAGTAGTTTTCCCGGCTTCATGACCTGGACACTCCTTTTCTAGCTTGCTTTCATTCCTTTATCGTGACACGCTTTTGGTGAAACGTTGCCACTATTTTAAGAGTGAAGTTTCCCTACACCTGTCTGTCTTCAAATACGTCAAATAGAAAACTACTGTGAATATGAATAGAAAGTTAGGGAAAAAACGAGGTCTTTCCCGTGATTTTTTTTTAGCTAGTTTTGTGGATACCTCAAGCTATTATCAATAGAAAGAGGAGAGAGTGGAGTTAATGTTTGATTTATTTATAGTTACGAGTAAAATAACATGAAAAATGTTGCTGTCATCATACAGTCGACTGAGTTAAATGAATAAAGATGGGGAGGAAAACATGTTCCATCACTCGAGATGGAATCACACCAATAACGCGGCCGATGTAGAATGAGGGAAACATTGTGGAATGTTTATTTCGGAAATGAAAAAAAAAAAAAAAAAAAAAACGTACTTCAAGTGTAGTAAATAAAACACACGCAAATTATCTCTCTCCCCACTCCTGACTCAGTAATTGTAATCGGTGTTGCCAACAATAATCACTTGAAAGTAGCTAAACAGCAATTTAAAAGTCACTAAAACCGTATCTTACCAGTGTTTGTCGCCAGAGTATGCACAACAAGTAGCTAAATCCCTATGCACACTATAGAAAAATGAGAATCTTCGGTAGCTAAGTGAGTAGTCCCTAAATGGGCAACACTAATTGTAATAGTGTATCGAGATAGAGGTTCAATGACAAAAATAAATATATTTTTTGAAAGTATTATTGACTTACGTGAACTGACTCCTAGTAACGGTTTATGGAGAGAAATTTTTTCGCTACTGTAACATTTCGACTCTTAATCTGAGTTTAAACGGAAGAAAATAGAGAAAGGCTAAGTGTATAAATGATGTGTGTCGAAGACTAAATCGTGTGTCGGAAGCGTTAGTTTAAAAACTTTGCAAAACAGTTTCGTGAGAGTCAGCTGATGTACATGCACTGAAAGCTCGTTTATTCGGAAAGAATTTCGAAAATAATAATAATTTTTCGCTAGTCTCAAAATATATATACAAGTGTCCCCGCAGTGTTGTACTCTACCTGAACCTCAATAATAATGGTAAAATAAACAATTTTCTTACTGTATTTCTGTTTTTGTTCTCTATTATATCATGGAAAAATCTTAAATTAGTTTATCTGAAACGGGTCCGGTCCCATCAAATTCGGATGTACGAGGTTTTAGTGTACATCGTTTTGATAGGTAGCTCCCATGCACAATGTCAGTTCATATATATACAAAAAGAAGAGTTCATTGGACAAGTATAGAGGCATACGCTGCTTAATAATACGCCATGTCTATTGTAATAGTCAAAGGGAGTGTCTATCTTAAAACTTTATTTTTAGAATCTCAAAGATGGCGCTGGAAAAATTGTTTATATGTTGATTTAAATGGCAAATAGAATTTTATTGACTAAGGAGTAATTTTATAAATTTCTTACTTTCTTTACCTATTCATAGCTACAACGCAAGACACCACACATTTCATCGGAAAAATGTGCTCCAGGTAGGATAATTATGACATCTGATGGTCGATGTCTCGAGTGAGGGAGTCAACCTCAACTCAAAAGAATTTAAGTACATTTTTAATAAGTAGTTTGACTCTTCGTATTATAACTTTTCACTAGCGTAGTTGGGAGTAATAGTACGGCTTTAAAATATTCACTGACTATAATGCTGGAAGATTGAAAAGTATTTGTGGAACAAAATGAAAACCCAGATACAAGATAACTTGACACTTATTACTGTAGCTTCCTCTTTCAGACGATATTTTTTGCTCTTATGCTGTAATATATGCTTCTAGGACATCTGATGCGTAATTCAATTGTAGATATTATTTTGTCAGTTTCCAAATTAGCAGTGCAAATCTCTCTCCCCCTTCGTCTTTCCATGACTCTCTTTTCAGAACTCCCACTGTAGAATTCAGGATTACCACGTGACTGGAGAAATCAGTGAATTTAAATTTTGTCAGGAAAAACGTGGACAAGTCAGGCAATTTATTAATGAATAAAATCAAATAAACGTTTTTTTTTTGTTTTTTTTTTGTGGACTTGAAACTACAGTTTGTTACTGTTTGTACGAGTTATGGAATATCTATTATTCCAAACCCTCTCCTGTGAATATTCTTAATGCTAGAGTTGATTTCAGTGATTGAAGGACGGAAAAGATCAGGTACAATGGAAGTATCGAACAACCAATGTTTGTCCGTCGGTATTCACTTTTTTTTTTGTTACTTTCGAAGTTGCACAGTTCTAAACTATCATCAGGGGAGGGAAATTAATACTTAGAAGAGAAGAATTCGAAGGATGATTTTTTTTTCCTGTCACACCAGGTAAATGCCGTGATTGTACCTTCAACTTAGGTCCTGGTCTACATCTTCCTGAGTTCTTTTCTCTCCCCTGTCCCGGCCTAAGCCTTAGATGCCTGAAGTCCATAAATCAATTCAAGTCAAGGGATGGAAACGTAGAATCAAGCTCTGACGACACAGTTTGAACTGGTGCCACGTTTGTTTAGAACTTGTATCTTTTTTCGATAGTATTTAGCTATAAAAAAAATGTGTGTCTTAGTGACTAAAATTTACCCTACTTGATCAGAAATATGCAACCTGGAAAATATACTAAGTAGATTGGAAGCGTGGAAAAGGCTGGGAAAATGTAAATAGAAAGTGCCTGGTACTGGTAACCCTGAACGTTGTAAAATGTAGGAAAATACTTTAAGTTGGGAAGCAGTAAAAGTATTGCTAGTAATGGTAAGCTGATTATAATGAAATCTGAATTTATCAAGAATTTGGTATTATTACAGGATGCCCTACCGACGCTTTACGAGTATTATAAACAAGACGGGGTTAAAAGTGGACTTCAGGCTATCGGAAGTAGTTTTAAATTGAATGGGAAGGACCTTAAACTCTTCAGTGGATCAATTCATTATTTCAGAGTGCATCCTAAATATTGGAGAGACCGCCTTAGAAAGCTGAGGGCTTGTGGTTTCAATGCTGTTCAAACGTAAGTAAGCCTTTTCTTTATGTATTAGGAATCTCGTAAATGGGGGAATTCAGTGTTTGGGATAGATGCTTTCAAGCAAGTTTCAAGATTTTTTCAACCAAATTTGATTTTTAGAAAGTGAAATAGATGTTCTGGTCGTGAAGTGATCAATTAAATCTGCATATTGAAATTGACGTAGATAAAATGACTTCCGTCATGGCTGGGACTCGAACCCAGATCTCCCAGTTTCCGGCCAGGTATGCTATCCATTACACCACCACGGCACGGCTAAATCTCTGTGGATATAGAATGCTTCTCTCCCAGTTGTTAGTAGCTAGTTACGTATATAGTCAAAGCACTTCATATGTTTCGAGATTTTTGTTGAGGAATAATACTAGTAGCTGGGAGACTGTTAAGGTGTGAGGAGCATTCTATATTCACAGAGAACTGGCCATGCCGTGGTGGTGTAATGAATAGCACACCCGGCCGGAAACGGGGAGATCCGGGTTCGAGTCCCAGTCACCGGTCACAACAGTCCAATAACGGCGGTTCAAAATTAAATTAATAACATCTAAGTGTCCATATTTTAGTGAATACAGATAATATGTAGAAAAATTTTCGTAACTTTTCCCTGCTGTGTGCATTATTATAATTGTATTATCTTTTAGTTCAGACTAATTTTAACCTATTTCTTTGTAAACCATGGGCGTGGGTGGGTAGAAGGCCTGACAGATTCTTAGATTATATACTCAACACTTCTTATGTAAGGTTTGTATCTTAATGTCTAAGAATAGTTATAGCAGACATTAATTCAGTTCCACATAAATACCTTGTATATGATAGGGGCACAGAAAAATTGTGCGTAGGGATTTTTTTCTAGGAAGGCGAGGTTACAGTGATCTACAGGCACAGTTAATGTACTGGTAAGATTTAACAAATAACGAAAAACTTCTTTTATTTTCTTAAACAGACCATTTTTCTCGCCAGTTATTACATAGTTGAGTTACGTATTGTCTCGAAGGGCCTGTAGCATCAGCAGAACGATGTTTAAATTCTGGTTAACATCTTTCGTACGGTTTCTTATCTAAGAGATAAATTTAACAAGCAATACTCGTTGCTCTGTACTGTATTTCACCATGGTCATATCTTGCTTGCGTCCAACAAGATGTTGCAACTGAGGAATTCTTGTGCTAAATACAAAATCACAGTGTAACTGCCGGTTTTCTCTGACTTACTTTCATCCACTGGGAAACAATGGACTTTTTCACTCTCGCGCTTAACCGGCGCCAAAGTCACTAATCCTTAAATGCCATGCACTTTAGTTAACTAGAATATCTCAGGGTTAGGTTCTCTTTTGTGGATTCTTTTATTGAAGTTTAAAGGAAGTTTATAAATACTTTATTCACAAGATAAAAATCTTCATCCATAATTATTCGTGTTTTTACTGTATATAAATTATAAATTTCATGTGGACGTTTTATACGCACGGAGGCCAAATATTATCAAAAACTTATACGTTCCTAAGTAAATATTAATCTTTATTGTGCCCTTTGGTAATGGAAAATATTCATCCGCCAAGTGTTTTTCGTCTTCCTCCCAAAGGCTTCGTCAGGGATATAACAATTTGTTGTGTGGAAATTTTTATTTTTTCACATACACGTATTAAACAAACAAAATCATAATAAACCCTTATTCCTGACGAAAAGCTTTAGAATTTATACTAAAAATCTTCATTTTAACAAGATTAAATTTAGTGTCAAAGATCAGACTTTTACATGAAATTATCTCTACTTCCCCCTAAATAAAAACCTGTTTTGGCCCGGGAACCGATCACCGGACCTTTCCAACGAAGCTGTATGTATCTTCTCAGACCAGGTCTCTGCTTTAGTGTTTTCTGGGTGGTTTTCCACACAATTCTTCCTGGTGGAAGAGGTCGCTCACCTTTCTTGTAAAGAGAAAACAGTATGAGCAAAACTGCAGAATTTACACACAAAAATCGTCAGTCAAACAAGATAAGTAATCATCAAATATCAAGCTAGCTCTTACGAGTAAGTTATCGAACCCTGTCCTTCCCTTTAAAGTCTAAATAAAAACCTGAGTTGGCCCGAGAACTGATCTCACCACCGAAGCTCAACTCTCGTAGATCAGGTTCCTCTTCATGTGTTTTCTGGGTATTTTCTCCACAATTCCAACTGGAGCAGGTACTCGCTTATCACACATCTCAGACCTATTCTGTAAAAAGAGGATAAAATATAAATAAGAACAGAGAAAAACTCCAGAATTTACACACAAAGATCTTCAATCGAACAGGAGTAAAATAATTATCAAAGATCGGGCTAGCCTTTAGGATTAAATTAACCAACTCTCTCCTTTCCTTTAAAATCTAAATAAATACTTGGGTTGCCCCGGAAACCGATCACCGAGCCTTTTCAACGAAGCTCAGCTTTATGTTTTTAGACCAGATCCTTCTTCCAGTTTTGTCTGGATAATTTTCCACACAATTCCTGCTGGTGCAGCTGGTCGCACACCGTATATGCCTCACTTATCCTGTAATGAGACAATAAAATAGGAAAACAAAAAATAGAACTTACACATGGAAATCTTCAATCGAAAACATAATTATCAAAGATCAGGCTAAATTATCCAATTCTTTCCTTCGTCTTAAAATCTAAATAAAAACCTTAGTTGAACCGGGAACCGATCACCTGACAATTTTAATCAAGCTCAACTCTATATTCGCAGACCAGGTCCCTCTTCCAGTATTGTCTAGATAATTTTAAGTCAGGCCTATTCTGTAAAGAGACGACAAATTGAGAAAAGAGGAAAACTCGGATTTTACACACAAAATTCTTCTGTCCAAAAAGATTAAAATAAATACCAAACATCAGGCTTTCACAAAAAAAAAATTCGAACTCTAGACTTCTTTTTATAATTAAAATAAAAACCTGAGCTAGTCCGGGAACAGATCACCGAAGCTCAACTCTGTGTTCTTACATCAGGTCTCTCTTCCATTGTTTTCTGGGTACTTTTCCACACAATTCCTACTGGTGCAGCCTATCCTGTAAAGAGAGGAGAAAAATGAGAAAGTACAAAAATTTAGAATTAACACATCAAAAATCTTAAATCGAACAAGCTAAATCGAACAAGATTTAGGAGTAAATTATCTGGCTCTTTCCTTCTTCTTAAAATCTAAATAAATCTTTTATCGGCCCGGGAATCGATCACTCAACCGACCGATATCAACTCCATGTTCTCTGACAAGGTTCCTCTTGTATTTTTTTTCTGAGTAAATATCCACACGATTCCTCGTAGCGCAGAGTTTCACTCATGATGACATATGTCAGACGTATCCTCTAAATGAATCAGAAAATCAGAAATATTTCTAATTTTACACTAAAAATCTTTATTCGAACAAGCTAAAAATTAGTGTAAAGAATCAGAATTTTACAAATAACTATCGAACTTTTTATTTCCCGTTAAAACTAAATAAGAACGTGAACTGGCCAGGGAACTGATCACCGAAACCTTTCCATTGAATCTTAACGCTACATTATCACTCCAAATGCTTCTTCCAGTGCTGTCTGTTTAATTTTCCACATATTTTCTCCTAGTGGAGGTGGTCACTCATTACTTTAACCGACCTATCATCTTAAGGTACTACAAAATAAGAGAAAAAAAAAATCTCCACAATTTTTATGATCTTCAAGCAAAAAATATTAAAATTAATATCAATAATGAGGCTTTTACTAGTAAGTTACTAAAATTTCTATTTTTCTTAAAATCTGAATAATAACTTCCATTTGTCCGGGGACTGATCACCGGATATTTCCACTGATGAACAAATCTGCGCTCAGCTGACCAGGTTCTTTTATTTTTTTGTCTGGGTATTTTCAACACAAATCCTCCTGATGTAGGTGGTCGTTCATACCATATGAAAGACCTATCCTGTAAGGAGGTGACAAAATTAGAAAAGAGAAACTCTCCAGTATTTACTCACGAAAATCTTCAATCAAATGAGATTAAAATAAGTATGAAAGATCAGTTCAATTTTTAGGAGTAACTTATCAAAGTATCTCCTTTCCCTCAAAATCTGAGCTGGCCCGGGAACCGATCAACGGACCTTTCCAACGAAGCTCGACTCTTACATTCTTAGACCATGTACCTCATCCGGTGCTGTCTGGATAGTTCTCCACATACAGAGAGTTTCTAAAAAAATGCGAGAAGCCTATAGTGTAAAGAGACGATAGAATAAAAACAGAAAGCCTGCAGAAGTTACACAATTATATCTTCAATCTAGCAAGATTAAAATAATTACCAGAATCCTGCTTTTCCGAGTAAATTATTGAAATCTCTACTTCCCCTTAAAATCGAAATAAAAACCTGTGTTTGGCCGGGAACCGATCACCTCATTGAATCTTAACTATACAGTCTCAGACAAGTCCCTCCTCTAATGCTGTCCAGGCAATTTCCCACATATTTTCTCCTACTGCAGGTGGTCGCCTATCACTTATTCCCGACCTATCCTGTTAAGATACGACAGAATGAGAAAACAGAAAAACTCCAGAATTTTAACACAATAACTTTTAAGTGAAAAAGATTAATATCAGTGATAAGGCTTATATCTGGTGTAGTAAAAAGTAATCCATTATTTTGCCAATAGATGGCTTCAGTGATCTGTATCTCGCGTTGTATAAGTCCGATCGGATTCAACGAGATGGCGTTCAAACGATGAGATTGCGTACTACAAACACTGTTCAGATAGTTGTGATGAGTTGACTCAGTGTTGTGTGAGCGCGCGTCAAAATGGACACTAGCAAAGAGAAAATACGCTATATTTTACAGTTTT
>JAGDQP010024026.1:0-28442 GCA_022664845.1 Lepisma saccharinum | reverse complement strand
ATATATATATATATATATATATATATATATGAGCTCCTGCGTAGCCTAGTCGGTAGCGCGCTCGACTTCAGTGCGAGCGGTCCCGGGTTCGATTACCGGTGGGGGCTAAAAAATGTCGGTGTTAACCCAGCATCGTGAGGACAACTGGGGAGCTGCTGTGAATAAATACAGTGGCGATCACAGTGAGAGCTTCGGCTCTCCTCTCCCAACCCGTCTGGTCAGCGTGGGAGCAGTAGACCAACTCCTCCCTTCGGGGAGAGGCCTCATCCATTAGTGGATTGAATATGGCTGTGATTTATTATTATTATTATTATTATTATTATTATATATATATATATATATATACACTTTCATATATATATACTTTCATATCGTATCGATCTCAATAGGTATATTTTTCTTCGAAATCTACCTAATAATGCCTTCGCACTGATAAAAATCTCGCTTGGGCGCAGTCCATTAGATAAAACTGTGTACAGTCCTTTTCGTAGATATCTGCAGTAAGCCATGAATTTCAAACATGAACAACAGTGAGAGAATTTTTCACGAGTAAGGGAAGGGAGGGTACTGCGCTTGAGATCCACGGAAGGCTGAGAATGTGCAACTGTGCATGTACGGTGAGTGGCGCAGTTACGGACATAACCAACGTCCACAAGTTGGACGAAGAAGTTTTCACTAGACGAAAAACGGTATTGCTGACAAACCAAGGACCTCTGACCTCCAAGTTCCACCAGCGATGACAACCGGGATACTATTCATAAACTGATCAAAGAAGAATGCCGGATCATTTTTAGGAAGTCGCTCACTCCCTAAATGCTAATTCACATATACGGTGCCGTGCCCATGCCGTTCAAATGGATCAATTAGATGGATGAAGAGAGCGTCACTTAGTCCGGGTCACCTAAGTTGACCCGATTTCAACCCTGCTCGGGCCAGCCAATGACTTAAAACTCAGGTTGCCATACAATCTGTGCAAAGTGCGTTCCACGGCAGCTCACAAAAGAATTAAAGGTGCATCCAGACATATTAGGACTACTAGAAATGTTCCACGTCCAGTAAGATAAGTCTACCTCGTCATCGGCATTACATGAACAAAGGCACCAATCCAAAGAATGGCGTAACACTGTCTCTCCATGTGTCCAGTCACAAGGTAACTAAAAAAGGAAAGTTCACTCCCAAAATATTTGTAATTACCAAATTAATAAAATGCAACAACCAAAGCTAAGAAAATGGGAATGTTTGTGGTTCTAATGATATGTAAAACATTCGCACTACAGTGGCCACCTTCAAAGTACATACTCATGAGGCATCAATGCAGACTGAGCTTTACTGAGAAGATGAGTCCACCCCCATATCGGTTTCTTTCCCACGAGGCAGAAGCAATATATTTTGCACGGGCTCTTTCTACATATTCGCCATTGCAACACAGCGTAGTAAAAGTATAAATACACAAATATCCTGAAAGGAACTCTTCATTCGTGATGTCAAGCTGTTTTATTGTTTGTATGGAGTGAATGTACACATTACATAATCAACACTTTTTATCTCGCGTCCATTATGTGGGTGGATAACGCAAAAAGCCACGAGTCATTTGGTTGACAGCAAAGGACGTCCACTTGCTTTCTTTCATGTTTAGTGCTTTTGCCATAATGAATTTATCTAGCAATGTCACACGCATTTTAGATGTTATCCTTTATCTTATTTACAGT
The DNA here is from genome assembly GCA_022664845.1 of Lepisma saccharinum. Taxonomy (NCBI): domain Eukaryota; kingdom Metazoa; phylum Arthropoda; class Insecta; order Zygentoma; family Lepismatidae; genus Lepisma; species Lepisma saccharinum. The sequence continues at coordinate 26,733 of JAGDQP010024026.1, read as the reverse complement.
AGTTACACGAATTGAACAGTGACGATTTTTTCAAGTAAATATGCTTTTGAGTTCCAGTTTACACGAGTTTCAGTTCAACGGTTTCTATTTCGCTTGCCACTTCATGAATATGGACATTGCAGAATTTGGCTTTAGGGATGGTCAATTATATCCATACAAGGTGTAAAGAAAAAATGATTACAAACTTTGGGAGATGAATTCTGACATCGAAACAAGAAGAAGAAGAAAAAAGTACATATGAATATGGGTCGAATTCAGCTTCGATTTCGAGGTACCGGGTTTGCGACTTGGAGCCCAAAATCAACTCCTTGCAATGGTAGATGTAATGAATATTCCGACATAAATCTTAGATAGTACACTAAAATAAAATTTAGTTTCCTGAAAGTAATTTGCATCAATACAGTGGATATTAGGAGTTAAAAAGTGATGCCATTAGGTAGTCAGTGTTGCCAACCTGTTATATCGCTTATTTTTTAAATGACACTACGTCAGTTTACTGGATATGTTTAATCCTCTAGTGATGGTAAACATAATATGTGAAACACAGAACGCAGTGTTGCAAACTTCTTTTGTAGGAATGTTGCAATTTTTCGTGCCTAACCTGGTATAACATCACAGTTTGCAACACTGCGTTCTGTGCTTCATATATGTTATTTACTATCACAAAAGGATATCACATATACAATAAACTGACGTACAAATAAACGGCATACCAGGTTGGCAACACTAAGCAGACCATAGCATCATCTTTTAACTTATAATATCCAATGTATTGATGAAAATCACCTTCCGAAAACTAGTTTTTATTTTCGTGCATCGTTTAAGATTTATGGCGAAATATTCATCGTACTTTCCATTGCAAGAAGTCGATTTTGGGGAGTTTCTATCTTAGCTCATGCCATGTGAGCTTTGTGGTAAGCAACACAGTATGCGCGAGTTTTTTCGGAGTTCTCCCGTTCCCTCCCACTGTCTTCATTCCACCAATTCATCCCATCATCATGCACACGGTCTGAGCAAAAGTTGCCTGAAGACCTTAAAAATGAAATTCGATTTTGGGCTCTAAGTTGTAAACCCTGTATCTCGAAAACGAAGCGGAATTCGAACCAAGATGCTGAAAATAAAAAAATAAATAAATGTTGCTATTGATACCACGGTCTTCCGCGTTCTGACTCCGAGAAGAAACGTGCAGAACTGAAACTTGGACACGCTCGACGACCCAATCTGACCCGAACACAGGTGACCCGGCGAGCAGGTCTAAATCTTGACCCGGTCTGGGGAACAATTAACTTCGAGTTTGGCGTCATATTTTTCGTGCTCCGGGGGTAACGTTACCGATCTTGAACACCCGTGACAGAAACACTGTTAACGCAAGGAAAGAATTAAAAACTCTGTTAGTTCTCCGGGTTATCGGGTCTGAATTGGGTCAGACCGGGTCTGAAACCTAGGCTCAGTGACACGGTACAAAACTTGACCCGACTGACCCGTTTCATCTCAGGTCACGTGGTCTTGGAAAGCAAATGGCTGCGCTTAACAAACGCGTTTAGTGAACATCTTGGAAAGGGACAAAACATTCCATTTTGGTACAATTTCGTTATCTTAAAAACAGTAAATCCGACAAAATTTAATCTGGGAAAATAAAAATTTTCGACTCCAATTTAGGAAAATTAAGAAATTCATCAGCTGTTTTCAACAACTTACGTGGCAAAATATTAATTTCAAAATCGCCCACCTTCCTGATTAAAGACTCCATCTGATGATAATCTGAATCTTTGGGATAGAATGAAATTTGCTCTTTCCTCAAGTTTATAAGTCTTGTGGATATAATTCTGAAAATAACGTTCCATATGGAACATAAATTAAAATATAACTGAAACATCAAATATATACTCTATGTATGATGTGAAACTGTTTGTGTTCTTATTCATATATAAATATGAACCAAGCAGATGAACATCAATTACGAGTGTTTGGAAACAAGGTCTTGGGAAATATATACGGGCCGAGATGACTGGACAATGGAGAAGACTGCATAATGAAGAACTCCACCAACTGTACGGCTCGTCCGATGTAAGAATCATGAGATCGCGACGACTAAGGCGGGCAGGTTATGTGGCTTGAATGAGGGAAAAAATATTATATAAAATCAATCTTGGTTGAAAAGTCGGAGGGAAAGAAACAGTTGGGAAGACCGAGACGACATTTGAGACAATATTAGAAGGGATCTTCGAGAAATAGGTGTTCTTGATGTAAACTGGTTTGATCTTGACCAGGACAGAATTATATGGCGAACGTTACTGTGGCGATGAACTTGCGAGTTTTGTAAGCCATAGGGTAAATAAGTAAGTAAATTCACATATAGATAACTGGCGGAAACAGGAATATTGAAGAATAGACGATATATACTCAGAATTGGAGGTTGTTGTTGCAGAAAACGTTTGTTTTCCAGCAAAATGGATCTGACAGTTACTAACTATAGATCTACTTTTTGTCCTGGTAAGATGGTACAATACAAAAGCAAAACAGCAAATAATCAAATAAAGTGTTTAACTTTCTCCATAATGTCATGCGTATGAGAAATGCAGTTCTCATAAGCTTTATCTATTTTTGGTAGGGATTCCGCCAGAATTTTGGGAATGTCATGTCAAATTTGGAAGGGTGTAAGTCGAGTTATGCACGGTTTCTATTGATTTTTCACCATAAGAATTTTAAAGCTGGTGGATGCGCTCAAGAATTTTGGGGGGACACCCCCACGGCGGGGGTCTGGAAGAATCACTGATTGCTGATCATGTTCCAGGAGGGAGAGTGATTATTCCTGAATTTAATTTTGAAATTTTAAAAGAAATTAAAATGCTTTAAGTATAATATACTGTATGTCGTTATAAAGTGTATTTCGTGGTGATCATTTTCAGCCTTAGAATATTATTTTTCTTACTATAAATTGTCCATATATTCTGGTTACATTTACACTTTATATATATTAACCGCCCCGCTTGTTGGTCTACTGGTTACCGTCGCTGACTGCTGATCGTGGGGTCCCGGGTTCGATTCTCGGCTCTGCCAAGGATTGTTTCCAAAGCGAGAGGGTCTGAAATGGTACACACCCAGCATCGTGACGCAATTGGGAGCTGCTGTGAATAAGAGACAGTGGCGATCACAGTTGAGAGCTTCGGATCGCCTCTCCCAACACGTCTGGTCAGCGTGGGAGCAGTAGACCAACTCTTCCCTCCGGGAGAGACGTCATCCAGTAGTGGATTGAATATGACTGTGAATTATTATTATTATATAAAGATATACAGGGTGTATCTTTCTATGTGGGACAAACTTCGCTGACGAATTCCTGACACCAAAACAATGACAAAAGTCCATATAAACATGGGTCCAATTCAGCTTCGTTTTCGAAATACAAGGTTTCCAACTTGGGGCCCAAAATATACTCCTGCCATTGGTAAATACACAGAATATTTCGCCATAAATCAGAAACGATGCATTAAAATAAAATTTAGTTTTCGGAATGTGTTTTGCCACAACTCGATGGATATTAGGAGTTAAAAAGTGATCCCATAGGTTGTTAGTGTTGCCAACTAGGTATATCGCTTTTTTGAAATGGCACTACTACGACAGTTTACTGGATAAATAGTATCCTCTAGTGATAATAAACCTAAAATGTGAAGCTTAGAACGCAGTGTTGCAAACTGCGAACAATATATGAGGTGAAATATTTCACATGTCCAGTTCAACGTTTATGGTTAATGTAAAGCCAATATCTCCAACAAAAGATGGCAGCACTATTTCCGTATATGTCTAAGGCACTTTAATCGTTGCACGAAATTTCAATGTTGCTCCTACAAATTCATGCCCAGAGAGTTCAAACTTTCAGGAAAGAAAGATCATAACCAATTCGAGAGTTCTATCCATGCCGATTTTTTAGTTTCTTTCTTGTTCATTGTTGAAATCGTTTCATTGTTGTTATGGATATCGAAACCTATAAGAATGAAGCCCCTTTCAACAAAGAACAAGAAAGAAAATTAAAAATCGGCATTCATCGAACTCTTTAGGTGCTCATGAACTTTCTTCCCTGAAAGTTTGAACTCTATAGGTTTGAATTTGTAGCAGCAACACTAAAATTTCGGGTGGAACGATAAACATACATTAGACATAGAGATAGTGCTGCCATCTTTTGTTGGAGATCTTGGCTTTACATTAACCATATTATACTAACAGTTTGTATTATTACTAGGCAAATCATCTAATATCAGTCAGTAACAATGAATCGGAAATTACCAAAATCTCGGCTTCCGTGGCTGATTATATCGGAAACAAAGTTCTTGATTTTACATTGATTAACACGTTATACCTATAGAGAAAGGTTTCGAACCTTTGTTGTCAGCGTCCCAAATTGGCTGAGCAGGAAGAGGGCTAGGACCGCATTATAAAAAATCAACTTAAAATATAGTAATGCAAGTGTATTAGTAACAAGAAATTTAATGGAAAATAGTTTGTATAATCTTGAAGGTCCACATTATCTCTTGTGTTCTAAACTATCTTCTTTTCGATCCAATGTAGAACCTAGTAACTGTAATTTTGGATTTGTTTCGGTGGCAATCAAAACAGTTGCGCGGGCCGAAGGTTGGAGATACCCGGATATAGAGTAGCAACGTAACTTTTGACGGCTCAGATCTGTTAAACATACTCGTAATGGATCTACTCTCGAATAAGTACATAACTCAGCTGCAAAACCAGCTATATCCACTTTGACATTTTTTAATGAAATAAAATATACCTCGTAAGAGTAATGAAGACATGGAGTCGTCCAAGGCAATATTTTATTATTATTATTTTTTTTTAATTTTGGACATTTCTTTTTTACAACTTTTCTATAAATATTTGTACAATGGGTGATGGGGTGCAATCACGCGACACCGCTCATCACAGGGATAAAATGTAATATAATTTCCCAAACCACTTTCGTCAGTAGTGCGAAACGCATCCATTTAAAAGCTCTAGCTGAGAGCAAAGTGGGCCACCGCCCCTTCATTGCCAGTGTTTCTTCGTAGGCCCCTAACTCTTGGAAGGGGTGTGTTTTTATTTATTTGGGGTACATGTAATTTAACTAAGTTCGATGCGATTTTACTGGTCCTTAGAGAGTACTAAAAATTTTCAAATTCCCGGGGAGGGAAGAGTGTCTTCCGGTTACCGTTCTGAATAAAACAATGCCAAGTTTGATATTTTATAATGGCCCCGCTTTTAAGTGTTTCTTATTCTTTCAGATTTGAATTTTCTTCCCGCAATATCTATTTATAAAATTTGTTACGGGTATCTACAGATCATTGTTTTTGTTATTTTTATTTAATTTATACGTAAAAATGAAAATACATTGTATTTCACATACTAATATGACGCGCATTTTTGATACAGCAGAGCGAGCTTTTAAACATTATTTAAAGTTCTGTCTCTAAAGTCCAAACAATGCTCCCTAAAACCATTACCAGATGGATCAATGTTTATTTCTGCCCCATGTTATGAAGCTTTACAACGCTAATAATAGCTTGGGCAACGCCCAAGAATCTGTCTATGTGCATGTTCGTCTGGTTAACAAGGAAATTTGCTGCTTCACCTCACTCACGTCTCTTCATTCTCATTTCTACACCACAATGAAATTTACAAAATCACCACTAGATGACAGCACTATCCACTTCGTTCATAACACGGAATTTCATAAAGCTGACGATAGATGGAAGCATATGCTATTACGAAAAGAGAAAGTTTTTTTTTTTTACGTCGATGATAAGCAGGTAAACACATTGTATTCTGCGATGTAATGAAGCCGCACGTGCTGACTGTAAATTTAATCATTGTATTGTGCAGTGACACACGTGTTGCTTGTGCTGGAAATAGAGATGAACTCAAAATCCCGTTCATCGATTAAAACAAATCAAACGGTTTCAAAAAATCCAAACCTGGTTTTCGTTTTTCGTTTTCGTCTTTTTGTTTAAAATCTGATATTAGGATTTCACCAAGTTTCAAATCCCAGTTTGCTTCTATTTCTTCATGCGTAGGTTTAGATTGGAAATATCGAAATATATTTTTATATATTTCGGTTTTGGAATAAACTTCCCAAATGTATAAATCAATACTGTGTTTGATTTTCCAATTACTGCTCAAGTAAACTCTGCTTATGACTCACCGCTGAGGCCCTTGCGTTTACGAAGCAGCAGCTCGTTTCATAGACTGATAGCAACAGTCGGTTTTGGTTATCTTAGTTCCCTTCCTTCTCTGTAGGAAATCAATATTTTGAACACAGATATACTGTTTCTGGAACTATGCAAGAGGCAACACTTTAGAACTTATCGTCTTCCCCTATTATGTTTATCTCGAAACACAGGGTACATTATAAATCAATTCAACTATAATTTACCACAATGAGTCTCCCGTCCTAGCTTCTTCAAATTCAAACTGAAAGTTCTTTCTAAAGATGGGCAAAATCAATTTAAGAAAAGAAAAAAAACCTTTTCAGGACATATTTTTCTTAAACAATTCGTACTAAAAAAAATAATTGTGTTTATGCATGGCTAAAAACAAAAATATAGGGCGCGCTCTCATACACAGCCACTATAAATTCTTGAATTGGCGAGCCCCATGCTTTTCCTTTTAGTCATGCATAAATAAAATTATTTTTTACTTTTTAGTAGGAATTGTTTAAGAAAAGTATGTCTTTATTTATTTATTTTTTTATTTAGGTGCTCGGATAGTCGGATACTTTACTTCAAGCTAATATTTTGTGACCAAATCCTAAAGTGTTCTGCAACCAGTCACAACACAACGTTGCAGGCTAGTATTTATTTTAGGATAAAGAAGTCCATTTTTTTTTTTAAGAAAATGCTCTTTAAAGTATATATAGAATTGGATGAAAGTAACAATGGAATAGTGTATTGTCACCCGACTTACGTCGCTGTGCAAAATTTCATCATTGCATGACGTCGGGAAATTAGTTAAATTAACGTTGCAAGATTTGAGGACACCACGAAGCATTGTGAACGAAAGAAAAGAATGTAAAAACGGTTTAGTTTGAAATCCTATTTCTAGATTTATTTTTCAAGCTAAAAATTGAATGTGTTTTGTTCATCCAGTTTTCAATCCTCTTAAAACTGCTGTTTTCGGCGAATCTTGAAAACCATTATTTTTTTAAAAAAATTTCTATTATTTATTTATTTATCGAAACTTAATTTATGTAACCAAAAATAATCAACCATTTTAATAAAAATATGAAATGTTTTCCTCCACTTTCAAATTGAATCGAAATGACCAAAAAGAAAAAAAGGTAATGGAGATTGATCAAAAACAAAAATATTATTTTTTTTTTAAATTTTATTAGTTTAGGATTAAAAATATATTATGAAAGGGTTGAAAAATTCAAACGTTTCTTTGATAGAACAAAAGCCACTTTCTCATGGTTGCTTGGAGAAAAAAAAAATCAGTTTGAGATTTTCACCCCTTTCTGAGTTACAGCTAGCTATAAATACCGGTTTGGTACACAGCGTTAACTAAATTTAAAACAATTTTAGTCTCATTACTAGCAAGCCAACAAATGAAGCATTGTTTCTAAAAATTAGAAATGTTTTCTTTCGGGCAATATTTATCTGCGCTACCTCAAGTACGTATAGAAAAGAACTCCAAGCTTTTGAATGAAATTTAATTTATGATATTTTGAAGTAGGTATGTACGTAGCATAGACAGTTTTATCAAAGTATAACATCACACGTTTGATTACCTCTTAACGCCGCTTTAGACGGTACGATCTCTCGTATGAAAAAATGTATACAATCCATAGTACGAAATTTTTCGTACGATAAATCATACAATATTGTATAGTGTTTTACACGGTACAATTTTGGATACGAGGTGATAATGATGAAACTGCTGGAGTTTATTTTTGTAACACCTCAGGCTTTTAGGGTATATATGCCACAGATATTTGTGAAAGTATAGCCCATTTAAAAAATAGAAAATAATTAAAATATTGATAATTAATCTTGACGCAACAGAAATTCAGTTAATTGTAATGTTAAATTCTTCTACCAAGAGAATCTAACTTCTACTAGGTTTCAGTGGTAACGAAAGTGTTGTAGTTTTACTTCTGTACCTCAATAAAGATATTTCAATGCGGACACAAAAAACGTTGAAAATTTTGCTGTCTTCGGTGATAAGTTCGGAGTCATGTGTGTTACAATATTCCTGAGTTAACAAGATATGTGACATTACACAGCACTTCAAAAGTATATAAATCGCGATATATTAACTCCTATTTATACATATGGGGGCAATTAGTAACACTGCGGTTTAACTACTTCTATCACAGAGCACTGGAAACGCCTCAAAATGCTACGTTTTACGTTCCTATAAGCATGAAATATGCAAAATACAAAAATGAGGAGTAATGTAAATTTGATGTGAATTATAGGCTCATTTCACACAAGGCATATAGGTGTAAATAGGGAGGGTCAGCTCTCTTAACCCTTGAATAAGAATTAGTTCGTTCGATTAATTACCTAGCTCATGAATTGACTTCCACAGCTCTGGGTTGACGTCGACACTCTACTTACATTATGTCTACTTCTGTAATTACTGTTCAATGTATTTCATTATTTCGGATGCACAGAGTGTGTATGTTTATCAAAATAATTGGGGAGGAGTATAATTGCAAAGATACCGGTATCCTCTACATTATTTCCTTTCATACATATCATGACTGTAGAAGATTCGGTACTCTACGCACAAGAAAAACAATGAAAATCACCGTAACTGCATTGCACAATATATAGGAAAAGCAGTAGCTATTAGATCATATCAGAACTTTGTCTTTATATTTTTAAACATATTTCTCATGTATTCAGTACCTTTTATGGTTATAAGAATGCAAAACGTAGTATTTTGAGGTATTGCCAGTACTCTATAGCAGAAGTAGCTGTACTGCAGTATCACCGACCTTTTTACACTTTCCTTAAAAACATTGTTTTATATCTTTATACCTGTGATATTTTATTATGCCATTATGTATGTTAATTTCTGCATCAAGTAATAACATTAATATGTTCTCTTTGTATCGTAATCCATAACCAAACAGCCGAATAGGAAAGCACGCTATATTGCCAATAGGGGCGCTGTCATAGATTGTACGAAAAATCCGCTGAAAAATAGGACCGTTTCTATTTAGAGAACACATCGGAGACAGCATGAAAAATCGTACGATCTGCGCTTTACACGATCAAAGAATGTAACCGATGGGACTGCACACGAGGGATCGTACGAGAAATTGGATCGTCTAAAGTGGCCTTTAGTGTAACTCAATGTGTGTTCCATTTAAGGCCCTACAGAAATCAAAACGTAATTCCACTTCCAACCTGACTAGGATTAGCATATCTACAGGAATAACCTCTATGATTTCCGTTATTCTATGGCGCAAGTGGGCAACAGACTGGATCTTTTGCTGACACACAATATTCGAATATGATAACCCATTAGAGTCAAATTGGTACCATGCGGTGTCCAAGCAATGGGACCCCGTCTACCTATCCATTTTCCTAGGAACCGCTGTATACTGGGTATCTGCTGGTCTGTCATTTCAACAAAATCGTGTACATTGTAGCATGCATGGAAAAACTTCCATAGCACGGTTGCGGTGCTACAAGGACAGCAAGAGGGTCACCGGGACGATAATGACTCTTTTCCACTACAAGATTTACAAATAAACCGAAATAAATTTTCTTATTCTTCTTGTGGTGTTGTATCGCCATAAAAATCCACTTTTCCTCCCGTCGCCGCTACTGAACTTTCCCTGAAGCGCGGTACGCCTATGACAGGGGGGGGGGGGGGTTATTAATGAGAACAATAAACACCATTCCCATTGCGCGACTTTGCACCACCAAACGAAAATTAAGTATGAAAGCTAAGACGTTTCAATGAATAACTATAGAAGGCCCGATACTAGGGACTAATAGCGTGGGTGACAGGAAACAAACAAACAACGATCTCAAATAAAAAGTTATTCTCCAATACAAAGTTAATACTTCTGCAATCATAACACTTCAGAACTGACTTCTCGTATGGAGAGTATTCAAAGCAATATAGATTTGAAAGGATAAAGTATTTCTTATTACAGATCAAGTCATGAAAATCTTCAGTGAATACAAAACATAAGAAGCCTCAAGCTTGTGGTAAGCTGCTCTCAAGGTACAGTATCTTCCGACTTACGTCATACTCCAGGTAGCCAATAAGGATAAGTAGGACAACATTGACAATAAGCATAGCTTTTAGAAAGGCCATGAAAAAAGGTCTCAATTACAGCGGCACAAATGGAAAAGATTTTTCACCTGCTACCGGGACGGGTTGAAACTTTTTCCATGCATGCATTGTAGCTTCTTCGTTACATTTAAGAGCACAAAGCACAATAAGGTTTTATTATTATTATTATTTTCCAGAATTGTACCTGTTAATTCCTTTGATTGGCCTTAAATGAAGAAAGATGTAAACTGTGATGTAATTGACGAAAAAGTATTCGTAAAATGAAATATCAAAACTGTTAGAATGTGTCACTACATTGCCATTGGAAATTAATATAAAAATGGTAAAAGAAGATAGTAAAAAGGTAAAATAAGGGACATATCACAATTCAAAAAACAGCTGTACAAAACCTTCACAAACAATAAAAACGCGGCAACATTTCACCGAAGGCGTTTTCACATAATCAGAGAGAGAGAGAGAGAGAGGATAGAGAGAGGACTGGTGGTAAGGAGTGGCCACGTTGCCAACTAAAACCAGGTAACAGGGTGGCCAGGTTATGGAAGCGGGAAAATAACTAAAGGGGTCGGAGAAAACACCAAATGGCGAAGGAATCATGGAGGTAACTAGCAGTGAGGGAGAGGTTTCGTAAAGGCATAAGATAGTAAAGAACCAGCAGGGAAGAAAATAATAATAATAGTAAAGACTTATTTAGAAATATGCTATGAGAAGTCGTACAAAGCCTAATATAGCATTATGTCAGAAAACGTATAATAATAATAATAGTAATGATAATAATAAAGATGAAGGGAAATGAAGAATAAAGAGAAAGTAAGAGTAATGGAAATTAAAATGAAAATTTAAATGAAAATTTAAAAAATAAAACGGAAAGCAAGCAAGCACAGAAGAAGAACTGGAGATTCAGGAAATGCTACGCAGTTACAGCCGGGTTCATGGTTGGCGGAAGGGATAGAAATGTACGTCTGCTCCCATCTCATCCGAACTGTGGCAGCTAAATCAGGATTCTGACACGAAAGGTTTCGTCAAAGGTCCGGCCGTGATGTGAAGTGTGTTCTGGTATAGCGAGATGACAAAGTTATCATTTAGAGGACTAGCGATGGATGTTGATGCCGATGGTTAGAGATATCTGGTTTTTTTGTAATGTAGAAGACAGAACATAGTTACGCATTAAGAGATAAATAATGTGGAAAGAAATGTAACTCCCAGAGTGTACATGTATGAAGATATACATGTACTTTCCGACGCTCCGGCAGTTGCATTTGTTTCAACGTATATACACAAAGGTTTCATACCCATTTTTAAATCACATCAAGGCCCAGACACAACACTTTTGTTTGTATCTGCCACGTCAAAAGAAGAAAACCCGATATCCTAAGATAGAACCCCCACTGAAAGCATCCAAAGATACATAAAGGATAAAAAAGCTTACTGATACTTAAGCTTCAGATTGGACCAGTATGCTGTCACAACACGTTTCACGTCAATAAGTTAAATAAATAACTACCATAAATGGCACGGATCTCACTGACAATTAAAAGAAAAATTAACTTACCCATAATAATTATCTTCGACGAAATAGTGTAGCTAGAAAAACAACACAATCTCTGGAATTATCACTGATATTGTTCCCATAATACATACTTGAACTACTACGTATTCTCAGATTACTGACTCGTATTACCGGACAAATCTCAGCTGATTTACCCACCTTATCAATGTGAAAAAAAAAAAACGCGTCCTTACATGTTACTTTAATTCATGCTTCATCATCATCACAGATGATTGCACAAAATAAACTTAACCTTGAGATGAAAATAGACAATATAGCATCTCGATTCATGTACACGAGACGAGACTAGCACTGTAACCTTTATAAGAGCGCAACAGTACAGTATGTGTATATACAAGATCTCCTACCAATAGAATCACTGCATCTTGAATGATTACAGAAAAGCAGCAATAACGTCAGAAAAAGGAGTTTTCGTGTTTTATACTGTTTTGGAGTTGGGTGTAAATGTACAGTACATTCAGATTCCTAAAAATGACTGATTCAATTTCCTTCAAATAGCAAAGTAATATACAATAAATTGAGATCCACTACCAATTTTCAATGAAAAATGAAAATAAACAGATTCCTTGTTCGATTGGCCACAAATACTGTTTTGAAATGTATATATTTATTCTCAACACAACAAACTATGCTCCAATTACAGTGTATTTACTTTACAACGTTATTTTACGAAGTTTCTTTGATAATGACATCTCTTAATTACTTTAGGATACATATCTCGAAGTCACTGTGAACAGATTTTATTGTACATTGTACAAAGTATATATTCTCCAGATTAATTACTTCATTCATATATTGGTCCTTGAGTGTTTGCTTGAGGTCATCCACAAACAGAAACATTTCACTTTCAGGTATGAGGTGAGGGAGATTATTAATAAACAACAGGTCCTATGTTCGAGCCTTGCGGAACTCCTGAGAGTACACAATATTCGTGATATTTCTACAATTTAAAGACAACAGGTGTTTGTGAATTGTAAGATATGAGCAGACGAGCCTAGTCAAGATCGGAGAGAAGTGATAAGTGATAGAAATTGCAACTTCATGCAAAATTTAAACTAACATTGTTTAATAAAAACAGTGCGTACTATTTTTTTAAATCTTATACACTTCCAGTTAATATCCGAGAAATTTAGTTGCTAAGTACTTCTTACCTACCTCAAGAAGGCATCTTCAGGCGAACGATTATTTTGAAAATGTAAATCAAGTTACAAGGAGCACAGATATATATATATGAGAGAGAGAGAGACCGAGACCTACACATGGAGGAAGAGCGCGAGACACTTGTGTAAGGTTTTGAACTTCACCACTTACCTCTTTTTTGGAAACTGGTAATGTGACGGTGAAGTTCAAAACTTTATTTTTTTGTATACAGTTATCTATACTCTTTCTCTCGCATTAGTGTCATTTTCAAATACACGTATCCATACAGTAACACGCTTCCATTCCAGTAACACAATCCTGTTCACATGAAGATGCCTCCTGGACGAAGGTGAAAAGAACTTAGCAACCAAATTTCTCCGTTGCTAACGAGGACAACATAGGATTTATTTAAATAGGTACATATTGTTTTTCATGTCCTCCGTGCATAAAAAATGTTCCTTTACTAATTTCATTTCATTTTCTAATAGATTAACTAGTCTCTATGTATCTAAATGTGCATTCAAAATCCTTATTATGAAGATCCAAATAGAGAAAGATTTTAGTGGGATCAACGGACATTTTTATGGTTACATATTTTTCAATTAACAATTTCGTTAACCCATTTCAGCGTAATTTAAAACAGAAATATTACACTACAAATTGTGAAAGTTCAGAAGAAAAATATTTCCTTTCAAGATACTAAGGAAATTAAATCAGAGGAAGAAACCTTTATTATTCTATCAACTATTGGAAGCTGTGTAAGCTTGTGCTGACTGTTATGTTTATGTTTATCTTTGGAATAATGTCGTTAAAACTCCAAATTGTATCTGGTAAAATCTGAAGCTGCTGTGACTGGTGGTGTGCGGTGCGTATATCCCTAACTTCTTCTGACCATAAAAGTGGACAACTTTTGCGCCTATATTATGACTTTACTCACAATTCCTGCATCATACAGAAAAGTTTCGAACTGATCGTTAAGCCTAGGTGTTAAGTTACTTATGAACGTCTTGTGGAAGATGATGACTTCCATCGCGAAGATTTAAAAATATACTGTGTTTTCGCGGTATCGTGGACGATTGTTTTTGAAGTGGGGTGAATCTTTCTGCTTGGTCCTTGAATAGGTAATAGCAGAGTAAAAAGTGTAGACCATTTCCTGTGAACATACGTATGGGTTGCTTCCTTCTTTCTGCTTAATTTAAGGTAATATAACGAGACCCGCATTGTACTTTTTAAATAAATAAATAAAGTGAAATTGCGTCAACTTGAGGACAATTTTGCACTAACATTTTTTATCCAGAAGCTCATTCTAGGTGAATGAGGAAACATTCCAACAGGAAGACGTTCTCCTATCCCTAAAGAAAGACATGTAAATCGTTAAGGTTAATGTAAAGCAACGATCTCCAACAAAAGATGGCAGCACTACCTCCGTATATATCTAATGTATTTTTATCGTTGCACGAAATTTCAATGTTGCTCCTACAAATTCAAGCCTAGAGAGTTCTAACTTTCATAACCAATTCAAGAGTTCGATGACTGCCAATTTTTAATTGTTGAAATCGCTTGACTGTTGTTGTTGTGAATATCAAAACCTATAACAATGAAGCTCTTTCAACAATGAACAAAAAAATAAAAATAAAAAATAGCATTGATCAAATTCTTGAATTGGTTATGAACTTTCTTCCCAGAAACTTAGAACTTTCTAAGCTTGTAGAAGCAGCATTGAAATTTCGTGCAACGATAAAAATACATTAAATATATACGTAGACAGTACTTTAAAAACAACACGTCGCTTTACATTAACCTTAACAATTTTGTTTAGGGTCTTGTGAGCTGCCATTAATCATTAGAAACAAAACCACCAATCAATTCTGGACAGATCAGTTTTATTTTTATTTATTTATTTATTTTACGAGCTATTCATTCATTTTATATGAGGCATATTATTTTAATTTATAACTATGGTGTCTAGACACCTGTATTAAGCCAGTTACAAGTCTCAGGAACGACGTTCCAAGGGAAGCACATTTCATTGTATTGATTGTAAGAAAATGTAAAGAATCAACACAGATTTTATCCTGAATTTTTACATTTTCTATTAACATCCCAAATTTCTCAGGTTTCTACAACCCCAAGCACGACATTTATTATTAATGGAATGAATAATCTAAGCATTAAGTCGCACTTCTTAGTGTTATACCGATTTGCATGGGTTAAAGGGGAATTTTATTTTAACAATGTAATTTAGAAGAAAAAAATTGAACATTATTTTTTACAAAGAAGGGAATTTGTCAACCTCAAGAACGAATTTCTTCTAAGAATGTTTACGTTGCTTAGTTCCGGGTTTTGTAGTTAACGTTTCCAAGTAACAATGCATCACATGATTGTTTCCAACAATGATTTTTTTTTTAATCTGTTGGTAATTGATGTGCCTCTATAACCTATAATTCGACATCTATAACTAAACACCGTCTAATCTACAAAATGAATGTCCCTCGGTGGGACGACTGATAATGTTGAATACGATTTGAGCCCATTTGAAGACATAGTGTTCTCGGTGGGTAAGTGGTAACGGTCCCTGCCTTGTACTCAAGAGATCACACAAGTGGTTCGGAGTCCATGTTAAACTGTAGGTCCCGTCCTTAATAGCTCGCCAGCTCGTTTAGAACGTTAATAACAATTCAATCAATCAATAAGTCAGTATACTAAAGTTACGAGAAGTCCCTGTTTACTGGAGATAGTCTCCAAAATTTTTCATGTGTCCCCGCAACACCTCTTATAACGCTAATTTTCACCCGCAACACCTCTTATAACGCTAATTTTCACCAACTGTTTCAGATTTACCATATGTAAACTGCACACTAACCTGTGTTTCTGAAAAGTTGAGGCTCTAAATTGTTTGTGGTTTTGATTTGATCAAACAAAACAAATAAATAAATAAATAACAGGTTAGAAAATGTATATATTAGTGTTCCAAAATACTGAATATTAAATATTGACAAGTAATTATTCCCAACTTTTTCTTTGGGTTTAGGTGTTACATGATCTTTTAAGCGCATTCGAAATCGTATTCCAGATTCAGTGCAAGAAATCTAGTAACCTTACAGCATATTACACCACACCGGATGCGTAATTGGTTTAGAAGAAAATAGTGCATTTTAGTTCTAGTGTGTCTGTTGCCAATGGACAGTGGTTTGATACATTAAACGAACATAGGTAGTGTTCTTTTATGATTTCATTGATCTGTCTGCTTTATTAAGGAATGCAGGAACTCGGTGTGGATTCATGAAATACAATAATTCGTATTGCGTAAATCCTTCACGCTGATTTCTGATGTTTATTCTCACTTGGATACTGTTGTAACTTGGCAGTTCATATTGTCCAATTCTGCACGGAGCAGTCAGTCATACACTTTTCATTTAATGCCAGGGCTCGAAATGGAAATTTTTGCGAAACGGAACGCTTCGCCTTCGTTAACATGCTATTGTCCTTGTCTGTCTTTGATTACAATGTTGACGATACGGAAGGTTCCAGACATTCACGAACCCGAACTGCGTTCCGCTTTGCTCCAGTCCATTTCGAGCCCTGTCTTGAGTGTCTAATGCTCCCTACTAATTACATTAACTACAAAATAATACAGAACGAAGAAGAAGAAAAGTTTTTAATTAACCATTCGAATTTATTTTAAAGAAACGAAAGTAATTTTTAGGGAGCACAGTAGTAGTTCATGGTACAAAAGTCAACTGCCTACTGAATCAACTTCTATTCCGACAACTGTTTTCTCAGACGGCCATTAAGCGTAACATTATTTCTGTTCCTCCCACCCAAACTAAAGGAAGCACGAGTCACATGTGTTTCTCTCTGTGTATATATAGCTCAAAGTCTGACGTAAACACAAAAGGGGAAAGTTATACTTGGCGCAGAATATTCGATCAGTTGGGGGAAAAAAAAAAGGCAGTAAGTAATGGTTTTCTTATAGACAAAACCAAAGCGCCCCCGTATAAATTCAAATGATCTTATAACGTACCCAAAAGAAACATTTAGTCATAGGAACAAATAGAGGTTACTAAGCGAATGTCGGGGCCTGCCAGTTTTAGAGTCACAGTCATAAATTTTCCCACCGGTGTCCATTACTAATCCAACGGTGTATGGTTTATCTCTGTCGAACTTGTGGCTACTCAGATCTAGTAGGGGCACAAATGGACAATACTAAGCGATTGAAAAGGATCTGTTAGTTTTAGAGTCGCATTCATACTTTTCTTCACAATTTCACACTATGACGAATCCAACGGTGTATAGATCATCTCTGTGTAACTTGTAGTTACTGAGATCTAGGGAGGAGGACAAAGAAACATACAGATGAAGGGAGAATACTAAGCGATTGAAAAGGACCTGTCGGTTTCAGAGTGTATGAGATAGGTTATTCCATGGTTTGAGACCAATAAAAATCGAACGGTGTGTGGCTCATCTCTTTCGGCCTTGTTACTAAGATCTAGTAGGGGTACAATTGGAGAATATTAAGCGATTCCAAAGGACCTGCTAGTTTTATAGTCAAACTGATAATTTTCCCCAACAGTTTCATACCATGACGAATCTAACGGTGTATTGTTTATCTCTGTGTTACTTCTAGTTACTGAGATCTAGAGGGGTACAAACATACCATATGAAATTATATAAGAAAAATTGAAGAAACTAAGTAAATGAAAAGGACCTGTCAGTTTTAGAGTTAAAAAATTCATAATTTTCTCCACCGTTTGAGATCATGACGAATCCAACGGTGTATGGCTCATCTTTGTCAAACTTTGTAGCTGCTGATATCTGGAGGGGGGGGGGGGGGCAGACAGACAGGACAAAACTTATATCTTCCCTTATTCACTGACGTTCATACGGGTGCGCTAAAAAAAACTAATTATCTTCGAAATGAAGCGCAAGTAAATCTTGTTTATGTTTCAGTGCAGTTTCGGAATCGCCCCCTTTAAAGTTCATCTTACGCCAAATTCATTACATTTTTAAAATCAAACTACAAAATGAATAAACTTGCAAACTCGACAGAAAGGACAGTTGTAACATTCTCGAATGCTGAACTGAACGAAAACTCGGACGAAACGTTTATGGTCATAATCTCAACCACAAAAGCACATCCTAAGAATCAATTTATCTCATTAATTCTCACAGAAATGTGTTTTTTATTTTTTTAAAAACACGAAAATAATTGACACTACCGAGATTCGAACCCGAGGTTCCTACGTAGCAAGCCGATGTCTTATCCACTGAACCACGCCAACTTGCAAACAGCGATTTAGAAGTTTTATTTACGCAGCACGTATTACGTCACAACTTACAACTGCTGTGACCATTACTGTTATGATCCTATCGTCTTAAAAGTGTAATACTCAGTTATCTTACCATTATCTTAAAAAATAAAAATAAAGAAAAAGAAGGAACTACGAAACGTCACCACGACTGGCACAGTAAGTACATTGTTTTGCGCAAACTACGCATAATTTACTTGGGGTAGAAAACTAGTTTTTACGTATATAAAAAAAACTAATTTTATTTTGTATATTAATGATATGCGAACTACTTTGATCAAAAGAAAAACAAAGCTTTCTGACAAAGCTGAATTCTTTAATAACAAAAATAACTTCAAAGGTAACGGTTTCGGAAGTATACCACTTCCTTCCTCAGACTACACTCTACAACTGAATATAGAAAAATTACTTAATCTACAAAGAAGGAAGACCGTCTTTTCTTTCCACCAATCAGGGGATCGCTACTAATTAAAAGTTAACCTTTCTTCCCCTAGCGCTGCCCTCCCCCGGGTCTTTCACCTGTCAAATTTGATGAGCCACTAGATCACAAACAACTTGCCGGAAACACATTCTTATTTTATTTTTTTCTAAAACAAGTCCTTCCCCACACTGGCTTTAACAAAAGAGCTTAAAAACTCAATAAATATATTTATAAAGTTAGTTGGTTTCTCACAAATTATAAACTAAGAATACTGAAGAAATAAACTAAAATAACAATTAAATCAAAAAACAAATAAAATTAATAAATATAAATAAATAAAACATAAATAAATAAATAAAATTAAATAAAAATTAAAGCTCTCAAAGAAAATACTAAGAATTGCCGGTTAGCACCCTCATATTGTTCTCTTTTTCCTCCTCAGCTCTTCCTTTTTCGAAATGTCCTCCCACTTGCCATCAATACTATATCCACTGTTCCAGTTCACAGCATTATCGGCTACATCTCTTATCCATTTCGCTCCTTTCCATTTTCAATTGCCTACATTCATGCTCCACTACTGTTGCCCCTTTCAAGTTAACTTCAGGACCCATTTCACTGACGTGCTTGAAAATAGCATTAGTGTCTCTCCTTAATCTGACATCATCCTTATATTGCTTTAAACGTTCTGGTAGCCTCTTCTTGGTTTCCCCCACATACACCATATCACACATCCCACATGGCACTTCATATATAACCCCCCTTTGTCGCGCGTCCGCTGTCGATCTCATCTTCTTTCTTCTAATGATATCTAGTATCCTCATGCCGCCCTTCCTGTATGTCTTAATCCCTTCCCTCTTCAGAATTCTTCTGATCTTCTCTGTGATCGCCCCTGCACTTTCAATGCCGTATCATTCTTTCTTCTTGTCGTTTTTTTTATCTTCCTCTCTCTTGTTTTCCTTCCTTTTCCTCCTACTCCTCTTCCTGTCCTCGTCACAGTAAAAATCGAAAATTAAAATTGTTAATACTTTACAATATTAAAATGAATGAACTTTAACGGGCCCCCTGATTTGCCAAGAAATTAGCAATGTCGCGTTTTGCACTCGCTGTCATGGCCTCAAGTCTCATGGCGACCCACTGAATTGGAGTGGTTCGGAGCCCACTTTACGCAAAACTGTAGATTCCGTCCTTAAAAGCTCACCAGTTCATTCAGAACGTTAATAAAAAGGAACAAATTTAAGAACTTCAACAAGAGCTTTAAAATCCTGTAGTGTATTATTGTAACTAACTGTAGAAAACAAATAGTTCTGTATTTACAAAAAATAATATTTTGACACAGATTTAACGCGAAATATGATTCGCCTTTTTTATTAATCTTTCTGTAAGCGTACGTGTATACGTATAACTTCAAAATCATAATTTCAAAACAATAGCATATTAATTTGGCTTACCCATAAAAAATAAAATGCTGATTCAACAAAATATGTTAATTTATTAAATGGAACTAGCTTTTATTTCGTCGTTACCAATGACAATATCACTGTCTTTTAATACCTAGTCATCAGTAGTTGGATCTTGTAACTTGAGAGGATAGAATATTAGAACTGAATTGATTTTTTATTTATGACCTTTAGGCATGTAAGGCTCAGGCAGGTGAACAACGTACTGAAGTACGTATAGTAAAACCTGTGCGAATCTTCAAATGGAGAAAGTTAACCAAAAAGAAAGCTAAACTCACCTGCTTAAAAACGTACAAATAAATCAATCTCACAGAATACAAAATCTGAAATCAAATTCTCTTTATCAGCTTTGGTTCTGGTGCTAGCATGACATCTTAAAATGGAGAAAGCTAACCAAATCAGAAGGACCTACCAGCTTTAGTCACCCGATTAGAAAGTCCAATAAATAGAGTTGCTGAACCCAAGCTCTGTCTCTTTCTTGAATTTATTTATGGTCTTTTCGGCTCCAGCCGAGATGAGGTAGGTAGAGAATGGGGAAGGTACCGACCGGCCAGGGCCTTTCTTAAGGTACCATCTGGCACTTGCCTGGTGTAATAAAGAAAACCCTGGAAAACATCAGTCAGGACGGTCGGCCGTGGGGGCGGGTCTCTCTCTTTAACTGCTTTGGCTGAGGAGCTCAACGGACAAACTGAAAGGACGTATTTTCCTTTGGGGGGGGGGGGGCGAGCTAAAACATACAATACATGACAGTCTGCAATAATTCAAGATCATGTGCCTACTTCGATGGTCGTGTGACTACTTAGGGCGCTGGAACGCCCTCCACGAGGTTGCGGGTTCAAATCCCGCCTTGCATCACCAAGATTGACTATAGTAATTAAAAACTAAAGTGACCCATAGGAAACTAAGCCCATCAAATATGTTTTATTCAAGATTATCCAACGGCATTTCTTCTTCTGTACACAGTAAGTCAATAACTAACACAGCAATCAAGTTTTGCGTTGCTTTGCTTTTTACGTATTCTAGATCTTTTTGTGTGTTTTCTACGCGTATTTTATACGTCACATAGAAATCAGTATTTTTTACAAGTAACTGCACAGCCCTGTCTTGACTACCGTAACTTAAGTGGATGTTTAGAGAAACACATGAAGTTGCAAATTTATCAGACACGTTTAATCTTTTAATACTTTTAAATATTCGATACCATGCTGCTTAAATTTTTGTTATCAACATTTCATTGACTCACCTGTGATCGTGCCAGTGTCCCTAGTCTCACTCACTTCATGATGTGATCCGGCGGTATCGCTCTCCAAGGAAATGTCCAGCGACGTGGGGCGGACGGAACCGGATGCATGCTCCTGGTTAGCCAGCTTGGTAGGATGGACCACTTCTAGCAGCCAGGTAGCATCCTCTCCCTCCTGCTGAACAACCAAAAGAAAACATTTCATTATCAGATCAATTTATCATAATATAAACAGATGTTTATCTGTTTATCAATGTCATTAGTCATCTTAATTCATTCATTTCTAAATAATAAAAATACTTCCTCATTCTAAAGAAAAATAAACTCCAGGGACTACAGAACCGTTCAACTGTAATTTTCGTAAGGACAAATTCGTATCAACAAATGTGGAATGTTGTTTTGAAATTTCGAACTAGCTTTTAGAAAACTGTTATCAGTGGCAGTTGAAATACTTTTAAAAGTGCCTCAATCAAGAGATGGCAACACTGTTCAAAACCCGGTTTTCGGTTTCCTATAAAGTTAATGCTTTCCTTGATTTATTTATTTATTTTTAACTTTTCTTTAAACACTGAAAAGCCAGGCAACTTAGCAGCATGGAAATCTTCAGTAACTTAGACTGATAAAAAAAAGACACCATTTAGTTTCCAAAGATACTGCGAATAAAATGGGGGGAAAGGAAACCTGAAGCGGGACTCGGACACAGGGTAGTTCATGTTCCAGCATCTTACTGACTGAATTCAGCTCCCAGTCATAAGTAAATACCAAAACGTAATAGTATAGAGTGTCAGAAATGAATTGTCTCCGAAGACTTAAGCTAAGTTACTCCCATGATTTACACCACGTTTTAATCACATTTCGATTTCTCAATTAGAAATCGGAATCCCCTTTGATTGAGAATATTTCTACGAAAATAAGCGATCAAGACGGCGGTAGCAAACATTTCACCAGCACTGGACGTTTGGTTACGATAAGAGACCGTTTTCGCTTTCAGTGCATGTACGCAAATCAGACTAGACCTGAAAACAGAACTTTCAATAACGTCACATAAATTATTAGATGCTTTTCCAGGTTCACTGTATGTATATAACTGCAAATCCTGTGCTGACATTTCTCTGAAACATTACGAGAACTTTTCCAAACTTGGAAGGACAGTGGAAGGACTTTGCCGGTGTATGAGGATTTTTGACATAAGTCTGTGTAAAGGAAGTATACGCGTATCAAAGAAAAACCCTTGATGAAAGCAACTGATTAGCGTAGGCTAATTAGTTAATTGCTTTTCCTTGTGATTTTGAGAAAATAGATAATTACTACACTAAGAAGCATTTAAAATGATCCACAAAGAAGCACAAATCCAATGATGTTGAAATTTGATAAATAAACATACAAGACTCACTAACAATTGATATTTTGGTGGTCATGTCCCGAAGAAAGAAGGAATGTCCCGAAACAGTGCGCTACGGAACCATCTATGACGTCTACACCGGCTATAGTGCTAGGAGGTCCCACACTCATGCACAATTTGGGAAATCTCGGTATTTAATTTGTTTGGATTCGATTAGGCCTCATAGAATAAATTACAGTATTGCCGCTCCTCCACTTGGTATTTAATTTGTTTGGATTAGGTTAGGCCCCATAGAATAAATTATTGTATTGCCGCTCCTCCACTTCGATTAAAATCTATCTACATGGTCTACATGGTCACTAAACTTAAGTATCGCTGTATTACCTCAGGTTCGGTTCAGGGTACATGAATAGCCTAGCTTCAAAACCAGCTAAAAAAATCATACATATCCTTGAGTTCTTCATATCTTAAGCTTTATGATCTGGGTGAAAACCTAATAATGCCTACATTTTAAAGAGAAAATTCATTCATAGGTAAGAAGTCTAAAATCATTTTCAGTTTTTGGTTCCCTGGAACAGTGCCTGATTGCATATAGCAGGTTTAGCAACTGAACTACCCATAGAAGTTAGGCACTTGAATTTTTGCCACTTGAATGGGGGACAGTCGACGCTTCACGGTGTGTCATTAAGGTCAGTACCACTTTCTTTGATTGAGAATGCCAAAGACAATACAACAATTTTGAATAACATGCAAATCCTGAAGTAGTAAAGCTATGGAAAATAATTTTAGCTGAGATGTTTGAATAAAGTACAGGATCTATACAAGCTAACTCATCGGGCAGTTTGAAGTCCAAACCAGTCGCAGATAAAAATAACTATAGATAGTAAAACCCATTCTCTCATCCTTTTTCATGCCACGTAGCGTCAGTCCAGCCTAACTAGGAATGAAGTAATGGTAGTAAACCATGCACAATATCTACGCTTTTCATGTCTTGGGAACCAATAACATCCACTAACGGATGCTCAGATGGCACTCCATGCTTTTCAAGGTTATTAATTGAATGCACAGAAACAGTCATTGCATACTAGCATTGCTTTATTCCTAGTTCGGTTGGACTGACGCCAGGTGGCTTGAGAGAGGTTGAGAGGAGTTTTGCTATCTAAGATAATATTTTATCTATGACTTGTTTGAAGTTTGGGATTCAAACTTAGAGTATCAACAATCTGAAATATTAACGGGCGAGTGTGCCTGCGCAACTTCATCGTGTCATATGGCACACGAACTGTGTAAATAAAGCTTCCAAATCGCTGTTTGCAACCAGCTACCCAAGTTACATGGCTAAGACGTCGGTTTATGGAGTAGAAGAACCGGGTTCGCAACTCGGCGGGGTTAAGATATTTTTTCTCTGATGAAACCCTTATTTATACTCATATCTATTATTATATTTGCAAGCAAGGGTTGGGTTAGAAAATCAGGTTCGGTTTTTGGAGTGTTTGGAAATCCGAAGTAAATTCTGGAATTCGGAATTACTAGGATTCCGGATTTTTTTCGGAATACCGAGGACCGCGGTAGCTCAATGGTAAAGCGCTCACTTCTTGCGGCTGGGGTCGTCGGTTCGACTCCTCTTAGTGTTATGTGCGTTTTGTGGTGGACAAACACCGTGTGTATGGGTTTTCTCGGGGTTCTCCCGTTTCCTCCCAGTTCCTTCATTCCACTAATCATCCCATCATCCTACATCCGGCCTTTGCCAAAGCTGCCTAAAGCTTTCAGGCTAAAGGCCTTAAAAATTAAATTCAAATTCTAAATTTTGAAATCCGAAATTCCGCACTTTAAAATTCCATTATTCAGACTTTCCGAAATAGCAAAAACTGGCATTCCGATTGCGGAATCCTGATTTCCATTCAGGAATTCCGAACATCCCTATTCGTTCTTTTCATTATACGCGATGCAACACACTTTTCTACTTCGCCGCAACGCTGATAGGTAGCTCTGACACGGGGCTCAAATATTCCATGCTGTAGAGTGTAGACCACCGCCTGCTCAACCTTAGCTGCCTGTCCAATCAGCGAAAAATCGTGTGTAGCCTGTTGCCCCGAATTGACCGCTAGATGGCAGGCGTATTCAAGGGCTGTTCTGCTACTCAAAAGCATTAAGTGATGCCGTTGCAATATGGAATTTTGTTTTCTGTAAGGACACAGAATGATTGCTCTAAAGTAAAAGACAAATATAGTGGCTTTTATACAAAACTTAAGTGTGAGCAGAAGCATTCTTCCTTATTTTCATATTTCTCAATTATGCGAGCGATGAGAAATGCTGATAAATAAAATTTGCTGTAGTGTACCTTAGTCAATAAAGCTTTAATAATAACTTCAAGTCCATGACAAAAAGAAGCTGGATAAATCTGACCGAGAAATATTTTCAAAGTGTAATAAGAGGAGTCTTACCCCAAGAACACGAAATATACTCCCCTCCGTGAACCCCTACCCGTCCGCGAAAGATTTCTCTAGAAGAAACTAGTTCTAGCGTTGCTTTCACTATTAGATAGTACCTGACAACGATACTCATTAAGAGGATATTTCACCGATGGGATAGAGAGAGGGAAACAGGGGTTCTTTCAGAACACGATATCTCTTAAAGTAATTACCGTATATTAATCAGCTTTGGATGGATTAATCAGAAAGGATCAACCTACACATGGCTTTGTCCATTTTGTTCCTCTTGCTAAACTTTAGAAGATATTAGATTCTAAATATGGCAATATTTGAAAGAGTTGTTCCTCTTGTCATGAGTATTTAAACGAAAAAAAAAACGCAGTCATTTTTTTCTTACATCCTTTGTGAATAAGTCTTCTTGTTAATGATTCTCATTGATTGCTTCTGCTTAGCACAATCTAGCCTCGAACCTTAATCTGTATTTTATTAAATCATGAAATTTTATGAGAAATTGTTTAAAAAATCTCCACTGATAGTTTGACCTTTGTCGCACAGATGGCTCGACCAGCTTTTAGGGAAAAAAATTGTTTGGAGGGAATTTACTGTCGTGCAGCGGGTGGTCTGACCACCCCCACATTCAGCGTGATGACAAGAGAGTGGAAAGGGGGGAGGGAACGTGTTTATGGCAAGGTCTTTCCTGAAACCTGTGGGAAAATCCTTGCTATAATGACTTACTTCGGACTCATTCAATTCGCTTTGAAAATCTTATTTAGAGTCAGGGTGCTTTTACGTACGTAAGATAGCGGGGTGAGAGTGGCGCGGACAACTCTATCGTGGTTTCATTGAATTATTTCATTGAAAGTTAATCTTCTTGCTGGATCATAATAATGTTGATATGAATGTTCATAGAGTTGTAAACAAGAAGTTATTTCTTTGTTATGAAGATGTATTGTCATTTAAAAT
Organism: Lepisma saccharinum; assembly: GCA_022664845.1. Lineage (NCBI taxonomy): Eukaryota > Metazoa > Arthropoda > Insecta > Zygentoma > Lepismatidae > Lepisma > Lepisma saccharinum. The sequence goes on along the minus strand of JAGDQP010024026.1, from coordinate 563 downwards.
AATAATTACTGATAAACATTTTTCAAGAAATTGTAGTAGTTTCACGTCGAAAATTTGAAAGTTAATCATATTCCCGTTTCTCAAATATCTACGGAATTAATAAACAGCTATTTGTTCTGACTTTTGTACAAGCAGAAAACATTACACACTCTAAAAAAAAACTAAAGTAGGTCGGACGCACCGGAACTGTGTTTCGGCAAATCAGTTTGAAGACGGAGTGCATTTTCTTTAAACATTTTCTGTTATACATTTTATTTACTCGACATTGTAATAATAATGATGATGATGATGATAGTTATTCTGACGATAGGTAAGTCTTTAAACCGAAGATTCCTGAACAAGGTAAACCCATGTTCACCCGTGGTTTACCATTGCCTTCCATGGGATGATGATGTCCTGAGGACGGGACCTACAGTTTAACGTGGGATCTGAGCCACTCGTGTACGCACCGGGAGTCGAACCCGGGACATCTTGATTACAAGACTACGAGAAGCGATAGATAGACGGAAATAATTTAAAAAATTCTGTTCATCTTGCCTCAATTGTGGATAGAGTACAGAAAA